>JAMXBD010002520.1:0-187716 GCA_024138025.1 Combretum micranthum
TAAGTCATTTACATCTACATTGACAATTTTTTCTTTCGCTATAACTTCACATGTAGATCTTGTTGAGAGCCCAACAACTAGATTCTTCTTCAAATTATTTAATTTGGTTTAGCAATCATTTCCTCAACTACAATATTTCCTATTTTCTCCTTAATGTTGTCATACATTGGATAACCTATCATTTCTCCCTTCTGCACTTAGAAACTTACACCTAATTCAATTTGATCTCCCCTCCACTTCTTTGCAGTAAACCAACAAGATAACCTTAAAGTGGACCATGACCGATCAAGTTGTCATTTTAGAAGGATGTTCTTTCTGCTATAATTCTTAACCACATAGTTCCCACCCATTCATAACATTCTCGATTGCCTTTTCAATTCTCCTCCATTTTGTTCTTTTTACTACTTTCTCTTTGTAAACTTCATAATGCTTTCTGATTTCATGAGTTCCACGCTAGTTCAATAAATCATGCCCGATTTCTCCATTCCAAATTTTAATAAATCCCCCAAGACCTGTGATCTAATGATATTATTCTAAGTGGCCCCATTTATTTTCATCTTTCCCTCCAAATACTGCAACGATAAGTCTTTTGCCGCACCCCACGCCCCCAAATGGTTTGCATTCTCATGAGTTCGCCTCTTTTTAGTGGCTTTCACCACTTCATTTTTATTTTTCCTTGAATGATTCTACCTAGTATTTCTACCCTTGTATAAGCAAGTAAGTAGAAATATGATTTCTTACCTTAATCTCCTACTCATTTTAAAATGGTCAATGCAATTGATTAAAATAAATGACCTCACACTTGACAAATAAGATCCAATCAAATCTATCTAGTAGCTTGGAAATTCATGGATATGTAGGAGTTTTTCTCTTTTTTTTTTTTTTTTTTAGAGTCTCATTCAATTCTCTATATGCTTTAAAAAAACCAATTTCCAACAATATCCAACCCCTTTCACCCATTTTGAGTGAAAAGATTGTATTAACTTCTAAAGGAAAATTGCATTATTGATTGTCCTTCTCTCTATAACAAAACTAATGAGTAAATATATCCGAATATATAAATATTTTTTGGATAAGTTAATTCAAAATAACAATTTTTGGATTATTGTTTAATTAAGGAAAAATTGCAAATTAACCTCTCAAATTTTCGCTCCGATGTGGATTCACCTTCTAAACTTTCAAAGCGCACTATTGGACACCTTAAACTTAAAAAAAATGACATAATTAAATACATTTAACATTTTTCTTAAAAATAAAACAAAGAGAATTGCATATTACCCCCACAAACATTCACCTATATGTGAATTTACCTCTTGAACTTTAATCTATATGTGAATGTACCTCCTAAACTTTTAAAAGTACATATGGAAAATGTTAATTGTGCCAAATGTTAAAAGTTAGGGGGTCAAAAGATATACAATGAAAGTTTCGAGGTGAATCCACACTTAGATAAAAATTGAGAGTGTTATGCATTATCTTTTAATTAATTTTCTCAACAATTAATGATGATATATCGTTTGACTCACTTTTTGAAATATTGATTTCTCTTTTTAACCACTCAAAATATCGATATCTTAAGTGAATTTATCTTCAAATGTTGATACATTTATATAATTTACCCCAAACATAACTTGTACAAGTTAATGATCTTGTCTGATAAGGCCTTAATTTATTCGCAATAATCTTCATTATAACCTTGTCGAACTTGTAATATAGCTACGAATGTACGATGCCCTAAGTTATTTGCTCCATAATTATTGGAATCAACCTAATGAAGATCCTATTTAATTCCCGATATACCTATATTGCACATTAGACATATCAGTCACCACATCCTCAATTGTTTTTCTTATAGTGTCCCAACACCCATGTAAAAAAATTGCATGGAAACCATCTTTTCTAGGAGTTTTATTTATCCAACACTTTCTAACTAATTTTTAATCTCACACATTTCTGTGGTCAAACCAAAGTCTTCATGCCTTCTTCCAAACCATCCCTCAAGCAAATTCCAAAATGTTATAGTTTTTCTCCATCATTCCCTCGGTTACGTAAAAATCTTCAAAGAAATCTCTACACATAGCTATTATTAAATAAGAGTCCATGACAGATATCCCTTGTTAGTCAAACAAGTCCATAGTTCTTGTTTTGCTCTCCTGGCAATTGCTATTACATTAAAGGACTTGGCATTTTTCTAACCATTTTTAACAGTTTAGTCTCACTTTAGGAGTATTATTTTTCTTCATTACTTAATCGATTAAGTCTATTTAAACCATTCAGAGAAGGGTGGCTATTAATTTTCCTTTCTAAGTCATCTAGGGCTTTTAAGCTTCTAGATTTCTTTAGGTGTTAGACCAAACACTTTTTTATTAGGTTCATAACATTAATAAAAAAAGTTTAAAATTGTTGGCCTCCTAATCCACCTTAAGAAATTCTTAAACCAAAGTTCTTCCCGCCACATGCGTTGGAACTAGAATGGTCTAGTTTTTTTTTTATCTTCTTACTAGAATTTTGGATTTTATTTTATTTTTTTAAAGTGGAATTGAAAAATTATTTGATCAATTATTAACTAAATGAAAGCTTTTAAAACATCGAGCCTTTCGTGCACTATTAACTGAGGTTTCATTTATACTTGTGTCATTTTAATTCATCGGACTTTATTTACTTTTACTAGTCCATGTATATATGTTCTCTGCATGGCCTAAGCCCATTAACCTAAAATCATCCAAATAATACTTATAAGCGATAGCATGTGACTTCTCAATGCAGCTTACATGACCTCATTGAAGTCTCCTAAGTTATCCATGGGGCTCCTCCAATAATTATATACAATATGTAGATTATCCGATAAAAGCTTACATTCTTCAATTCTAAGACTGACGCAGCACGAAAAGCGTAAAGATAAACATGATCAACACACCATTTGAATTCACAAGAACTCAATTGCAAACAAGCAATTAATAGAGAAAACTCTCTCAAAGATTGTAGTTCAATATGATAAAAGTGTCTAGGTTAACAAGAAACTAGTTTGAAACTATTTATATTATAAATAAGAGCTCTAAAAAAGATAATAAAAGATATAGACAAGATATAGTTTGGTACAAAGCTGGTAGCTTTGGAACCAACCTTAGAAATTCATCGCTTGATGGACACTAAGAAAGCCAGCTTAGGGCCGGTAGCTTTGACTTCAAAGTAGGCGGGATAGCTTTCAAAGCCGGCAGCTTACTATAGGCTTACATCAACCTTTTAAGGTCGGCCTTTCAAGGTCGGCAGCCTTTGTTCCCATGCCTCTTGAGTTGCCTTTTTGACGATTCTAACTTGTTCAAATACTTCTCATCTAGCTCAGCTGCATCAAAGACTAACCTAAGTAGTGGAAACAAATTTGGAAGTGTTAGTTATTGGTACCTCGAGCATTATATGGATTTCCTTATTAGATGGATGTAACTTTTATCATTATCACTGTCACCTAAACTCCTTACTCAAGTCATCCTCAAATCCAAGACATTCAACTTATTGGGCACAATAAAATTATCAATGGCTTTGCGACATTTAAAGCTACTCTCCTATAAATGAAAGAGACAATTTTTGAAGGTGATTCCTCTCATCCCTATACTATGAAAAATTAGTACCAGATTGAGCATTGACACCATAATTGTTATCCATGACATCCTTTTCATAACCAAACTCCTCAAACTTAAGATCTCTAGGTGAAACTAGCATGCGTTGTACCCTATTGTCAAGAATATTTGTGAAAACTCATCTAACAAAAATTTTATTGTGTCTCTTCTTTCCTTATTTAGTACATTGTAAAAAGGAATGGGAAGGCCCTATAGTCCTCCTGCTTGTCAAAAGTAATGACATTAAGATCACCCAGCAAGTCCATTTCTATGGTCCTAATATTTATTTTAATGGTAGTTATGCTTCCTAAGATACTATAAGCGCCTCTTCTCCTCAGTCATTATTGTCATTCTTTAGTCTAAATCCATGATAATCTTCCTCCCATGTGGTAATGAATCCTTTTACTAAATGGTAGTACTTAATACATTTGTCTCCTCCTTGCATCCATTACAACCACCCTCACTAGGTTTGCTATCACTCTTGTATAATACATATCCAATCACATTAACCATATTTTTGCCTAGTATTGATTTAAAAGAGAGTTGAGTCTGGGCACTAAGTCTTGGTTCCAACGATAAACCTATAGTCGATGTCATTTTTTATGTTGTGGCTTCTAATCTATTTTAGAGATTTTTTTTAATTTCTTTCATGCAATAAGGAGTACTTTATAATATCACTTGAATTAAATACTACCTTCTTTCTCCCTACACCACATTCTTCAGCTTAGGCTCCTAGATGTTAGCCATCAATATTTTTTTGTTTCCTTTTACATAATTGTTTTTAGGGGTACATTTGTAATTTTAATTTATCATTCACTTTGTCCTTAGTAATGATTACTATTCGTTCCATTTTCATCCTCTCTTTTAATCAAACACACTAGAAGGAATCAAATGCTACTATAATTTCTTCCTCCCATATTCAGTCCTTTCTCGACCCTTTACCCATTCCAAACAAAGTGTTAAGATATTAGTCCTTGCATCTTTAGTATTTTTGTTGCAACTTTCTTTAGTAGTTCTCTAGAACAATTATTCAATGTATGACCAATACAACTATATCCCACACAGACTTGGAATTCCTTCATATTGAGCTTTGTATTTTATATCATCAATCATCATAATATAAGTTGATAGGAAATGAAAATTCACTTGCATGCCTAATCTAGTGAACTTACCCCTTTCAACATCAATTTTTAGTGTCAAATCTAAGCACTAGGCTGAGCAATGATCCAATTTTGTCAAAGCCATTAAGAAAAATACCTAAAAGCCATTCCATAAATTCTGGTCCAATATGCAATTGCACCAAACTCCACCTGTATTACTTTAAAGTTTAGCATTTACCTTAGTATTGTTAAGTAATAGCTATTAGCAAACTATTAATTCTCTCTCATGTCCCATTGAAAGACTTCTTCTAAGTTAAAATACACAATATAGAAATCTGTTCCTACTAAAATCATAAGGAACAAGCCTTGATATCTCCTTAAATTCGATAGCTTTGTTATAACATCTTAAATCCAAAGTTAAAGCCTATTGTTTAAACAATCAACCCATACCCCTGTTGGGCTTAATGAGCTTCTTCTCAAGAAACAATTATGATCCCCCTATATTCCTTCTCCTTGTTTTACTCCATATTATTCTCATTGTCTTGCATTTTTTTCAGCCTATCCACATTAGATATCTCACTGAAAGAGGTTTTTCTCATATGCAAAAGGCATAACTAGCATAGTATCCTCGTGCAAGATATTAGCTTCAATGTTTTGTATACTCTCTCACTTGAGCATTCTCTCTATTGATGCCATTACAATCTTTAGATTCACTACCTATTGCTTATTTCCCTAAAGGTAGTATTCATCACTTTTAGTCTCTTTTAACTTCCTATATGTGGGTTTGAACTTGTTGCTTTTTCATTAACCAATATTTTCATCCATGTACCACAAGTGTATATTTAGGAAACTATAAATAAACTTTAGTGTTAATGTCATAAATGTTACTGGAACTTTAATCAAATATACAAATAAGTACCTAAATTTTGAAATTGACCAGTTTAATACTTAAAATAACTTTTCATACACACCAATAATATTTCTGTCAAACTTTTTTAGATACTAAATTGATCTGTTTCAAAGTTTTCTATGTGCTAAATTGATCCATTTTATAATATATATACTGAATTAATCAATTTCAAATGTTAGTTGCATATTTTGGCAAAGTTCACAAACCATTTGCAACATTATCCATAATCCATATTAGAGTATTTGATGATTGCATAATGGAGATGAGCACGTATCATGGATTTATTGATATATACTTACACATATATATTAGTTCATTGTAAAAGTATAACATTTAAGAAAGTTGTTTATGTTTTAAATTTATCACATCATTTATAAAACTCAAATTTAAATAATGAAAGTAAACTAGTTTAAAATATAATCTCAATCACAATAAATACTATTGGGAAAAAATAAATTCATAGTAAATATTAGAACATATATATTGTTGATATATTTTCACTATAGTTTTGTATAGATTTAGTGTGACATTTATCACTTGAACTTTATCTATTTTTATAATTAGCTATCTAAAGTTTAAAGGTGTCAATATGGTGCCTAAACTTTATCAATTTTAATAATTAATAATTTGAACTTAGCCAAATTTTGCAATTAATTATTGAACTTTGTCCATTTTTGTAGTTAATTGCCTCAACTTGGTGTTAAAACTAACTTTGAAAAGTTTGCAAGTAGTATATTGATACATTTAAACTTTAAGTAGTTAATTAGATAAATAGGTAAAGTTTAGGTATCAAGTGTGAATTCACCCTTTTGTAGATAGCCTCCAATTAATCTACTAGTTTCAGCATTAATTTTCAATAATATAAGTACCGATAAGTTTTATGCGTTAGTTTCCTTAAGTAAGTATTCAATACAATTCTTATAGCTAGTCCTCTAATATTAGACGACCAACCCAAATCTTTAACAAGGAAAGAAAAAGGATAGCACAAAAAAAAAAAAAAAAAAAAAGAAAGATTGAAGATCTAGGTGGCACAAAAGATAACAGGTCAATATCATTAGTGTTATGCATCGAATTCACCAACCAATCAGCTACTTCGCTCCTTTCTTTGGTGACACATCTATCTTATCTTTAAGCAATAGTATATATTTATTTTCTTTTTCCCTAAAGGAATAAATACCATTAGCATATTTGCATTTATGTTAGCATAAAATAGATAATATTTAAAGTGCATAAGTAGAATTATAAATAATTCTATTCTCATGTAACCCATTAATATTAAATTTTTACATTCTAGTAAATTCCTCATCATTCTTCTACTGATATGTCGAGTTTCTTTATTTTCTTAGCAAACCCCAAATAGTTGCTTCTTTAGTGGTGTATTTATGAGTATATTTATACTAAGTTTTACCCAATCAACTTGAGATGGTGCCCATCTAGTTAAATCTATGGTTGTTACCCAGCATGTTTGTCAAGTTGACAAATGACAAGTGTCATCTTATTAATGGTTGAGGGTAAGAGTATCGCATTCTGACTAAATTGCAAAGGCAAAGATGACTATTCAAGGTAGGTATGAAATCTTATCCATCTTTGTTTGTCGTTTCTCTCTTTAAGGATCTTTATCTTCATTTTGGCTTTTGTACCAAGGGTAGAGAAAGTCAGCTCGATAAATTCATATTTTGCTCTTAATGATGACTCATTATAGCATACTTTCCAAATAAGTAATTCAGTTTTGGACTTTGGATAGGCTTCCCAATCCAGGTTAGGATGTGATTTCAATTCTAGTATTGTTGATAACTCTTTGTAAAGTGAGTTTGGGGGGCTAAATTTGCCACTATACTCTCCTTACATGACAAAGATGATCTAGATGAAAAATTAATTGTATCTCCTCTTGTTTTTTTCCTATAATTTTCTTATAAAGTAAATTACACAGAAATCATAAAATGTTCGAGGTATGTTCAAATAGAATATTAATGTTTTAGGTGGTTAAAGAAAAGGCATCAACAATTAATAAAGTGGTCAAATAATGGATCAATGCTTTAAATGGTTTAAAAAAGAGATCAATATCTTAAATACATGACACATAGAAATAAAAAAGGATCTTTTATTTATGCCATTTTATATAATATTGATTCTTTTCAACCATTTAAAATGTTGATATCTTATTCGTCTCACTTTATAATTGCTACTTTTTCCTTTTTAATCACTCAAAGCACTAATGTCTTCCTATGTAATTTACTCTTTACTTTTATTGAGTTTGTAGGAGCTTCTTTTATTTCATATCATATATTCTCTTAATTGCATGAGCTTTGTCTCTACTGACAAGAAGACAAATGCCCACCATAAAAATATTTAAATGAAATAGCTCTACACTACATATCCCTAACAATATTTCTATAAAAAGAGTCCACATTAATGGAACCATAGTTTAATCAATTTTCTTTTTTTCAAAACTTTTGCAATTAATACAATGTAGAACATTAATAAAAATTGCAACTTTAAACCTTACATTAATTAACTAACATATTTAATTATGAAAGTTATAGCTACCTTAATGTAAAATTACTTCCTATAACAGGCATCCTCAAGATGATTATGATCGCATTTGGTCACCTAAAATTTATTATCTTAACTGGAGATCAGTGACCAACACGACCCCAATTGCTATACCTACAAGCAACAATGCATATAAAGTCCCAGAAGAAGTTTTGATGTCTGCTCAGGAGAGCACAAGTGTCAATGATACACTTAGCTTGTTTTGGAATTCAGAAATAGATAATATATGGTATGTCTATTTCCACTTTGCCGAGGTACAAGATCTAAAAGGTCAAGTGAGAGAAATGAATATCTTTGCGAATGGCAAATCTATGAAGACAATTAGGCTCCAAAACCAAGTCCCATTGACTGTGGTTCAAGATTTCCCAATTGGATCTAATGTGGAGTTTTTGTTTAAAGCTACTAAACAATCAACATTGCCACCTTTGCTCAATGCTGTTGAGTTTTTTACGGTCCTAGATCTTCTTAACCCACAAACAGATTTAAATGATAGTAAGTATACACAAATTCTTCTTTCACAAGATATATCTTGTATTTTATGTTGCATTATTATCTTATCTACATGAGTGATTTTTGTATATAAGAAAAATACTTATCTAGTTAATATCCATAAAAAATTCATCATAGATGCATTGCCAAATATATGCTAGCTATCAACATGTAAAAACCACTAACTATTGATATTACATAGCCCGTGATTTATTGAACCTTGTTATAGGATTGTTATACACTATATTTGCACCAAAATTTCACTTTATAATTTTCTAAATCAAAG
Organism: Combretum micranthum; assembly: GCA_024138025.1. NCBI lineage: Eukaryota > Viridiplantae > Streptophyta > Magnoliopsida > Myrtales > Combretaceae > Combretum > Combretum micranthum. The sequence continues at coordinate 8,953 of JAMXBD010002520.1, forward strand.
CAAATATGTTTTACATATCTTGATTCACAATAATAAAATGAAAAATGGAATACATTTAAAGGATAAGGATAAGAGACAACACTTTTGAATTATCACAACAGGAAAAAAAAAAAAGGTCAATGTAAGATAATTTGTATCCATGTACAAGTTTCTTGCACATGATTTTCTTGTCTACAAATTTTAGCACAAACCTTTTGTTATCATTTTAGAATATATTGCTCTCCACAATTAATGTATGTTTTGCATACAAATCACATTATAATGTTAACATTTCAGTTGTCATTCTCAATTCCATCATGACAATATATCGAATCGTTAAAGATAGTTGGCAAGGTGATCCTTGTCTCCCGCAAAACATGGTATGGGAAGGACTGAATTGTAGTTACGATAATAATGCCTCAAGAATCATATCACTGTAAGTAAATTACAAGCAAATGCAATCTCAAGATCCCTCCAGTACAAGTTTTTTTTCTTCTTATTTTTAAATGTATTGCCTTGAACTAACATGTTATTTTGTAGTTATTATATCAAATGTAGTATCATTTTAAATTTACCCTCTAAAATAGTGATGTTTTAGAACTTGTACACTAGCTTTAGCATATATGTATATATTATTTAGTTATGTGGAGGTAAAGTTACAAGTTAAAGTTCCAATGATTCCATTTTACCAAAGTATAGAGGGTAAATTTACACTTTATGTAAGTAAAATGGACAAAAAAAAAACATAAAGAGGCAAAGAAATCCCCTCACTATATTATCTTTTTCCAGGAATTTAAGCTCAAGCAATTTGACAGGGTCAACTGCCGTGTTCTTCAATCTCACAGCAATGACTTCCTTGTATGTACCCTTAGAACTCATAAACAAATTGTCATTGATAACATGGGACCAATATAACAAATTTGAGATAATTCCTTTTAGAAGATGCCTTGTTGCTTCGGTTGGGATTCACTCATGTATCATGGAAAACTGAGGATCTCAACACCACTTATTTGTATAAAAATTAAGAACTTGCATTTATTTCTAACTATTTTAGGAAACTATTAAGATGAAAAAATTGCCTTTAATTCTATTTTTCATCCCATGCCTATACTTAGCATAATCACAAGCAATCAAGTAACTTCAAATGTTTGAACTTCGATAGAAAATGTTAAATGGCATGTTGCCATTATTATTGAAATTGAAGACTTCCCTCGATTGAATTTCAGTTTTTACAATTTTATGGATTGTGCAATCTTAAACTAAAAGCTCACTCTTTTACAACAAATGAACATACCGAGTTCCTACATTAGGAACAATTTATTTTTATTATAATATATATGAAGATGATGCATTTTAGAAAAATGCAAAAAGTATGCACTTGCACAAATATAAATTGTTTATTTTATGCATTGACATTAAGGGAGATTGTAGTACAAAAAAGCATAAGTAAAGAAATTGGCAAATGGAGAAACTAAGTTATTATGTCCTTAGCAAATTCCTGTTTTGTCTTACACACACACACATATATATATATATACATATATCATTTTTGTGCTTGATTTACTTTTTATTATGTGTATTAGGGTTTGGGTTTATAAATGTTGTTACATATAAAGTAGAGTAAGCCGACGAGCAAAAAATCGAAATCAAGTGCTTTGCAACAATATAAGAATCATGATATTATTGTTGATGTCGTATTATAGTGGATTGATTTAATTTTTGTTATGGTTTTTTATTCTTTTTTTTAACATTATATTCAATTACTTTAGTCTCTTACTTGTTAAGAGTTTTGTAACTTATAACCTAATCAAAAACTAAATCTAACATAATGGTGTTAGTGTGAGATAGAGAGATTATGAATTTTGAGAGTTTGTGATCTATATATTAAAGTTATGGACACCAAGCATGACATTGAGAAGTTTTATAGTTGCATAAATAATAGGTAGTGGCAAGTGTTGATGTTAAAAGTTTAGGTTTAGCCATCCTTAAAGATTGTCCTTAAATTAATAACTAGAATCTTCAAGAAGTATAGATTGTACTCGCTTCAAATGAATAATAGGTCATCACTAAGGCTACTATTTAAAATTCATGCTTATTGTTCACAATTGGAAGAATATTGTTGTTAAGGTAGAGATTATAGATTATGCAATGACCATTATTCTTTCTACAATATTTGTTTCGGGATTTTAAGGATACTATGATTTATAATAAAGTCTACTTGTCTAAAGAAGTGGTCTAATGAAATCTAAGGAATAAGGTTGTTGATGATCTTATTTCTTGAGATTAATACTTTAGTGGTGATGGTAACATCAAAGGGGAGATTTAATGGTGAAGATATTATTTGTTATCATTCCATGCAAAAGGACCAAACAAGGGTAGAATGTTCTTAGTCATTGAGCTAAAGCAAGATGCAAGAGGATACAGGTAAGGCTATTGTAGAGTTAAGTCAAGACATGGTGAAAAGTAAGTAGCATCTAATGGTAAGAGGAAACATAAGAAGAGTAAAGATTGCTAGTATGGGTGGAGTTGGAGTCACATTACTCAATTTGTAGTGGCTATGGTGTTAGATTGTAGAGTATATTAGAGTCTTAATGTGTTATGTCTTCAATTTATGATCGTGTTGGTTATTGTTGTATGGTCAGATTTTATGGTCCTCTTATGTAAGTACAATAGCTGGATTTATTGCACTTTGAATGGTGATTCGCATTGATTCGTTGAGTAGAGGATCCTCTTATTTAGCCTATTGTTAATGATACGAAAATGCATTTAGTTATGCAACAAAAAAGGCCCATTTACTTCACCCAGCTGTTTTACTAACTCCTTGAGTATAGTTTCTAATAGGAAGGTAGTATCAAAGTTCTCCAAAAAATACTTAGTACTTGAAGAGTATTGGTTAGGAAGAATGTATAGGTATTATGGTTATCAACCATGATCATAATTGCTAAAGTATATGGATAACGTTATATATGCATAATCTAATGGAGGTTTGTAGATATGTGTAGTGTACTAGATGGCTTAAAGGATGGTGGTTAATTAGCAAGACCAAATCAAATGAGTTTACTACAATAGTTTTGAGTGTATGAATAGGGGTTGAGTTGTGCAAAGTTATGTCATAGTGTATATTGTTTAAGTTAATATTTTAATTTATGCAATAACATGTTATGGGAGAGCACTTAATAAAGAAATTGGCTAAAGAGTGAACGTAGGATTCTTAGTACATTACATTTTTTACTGTGTATTTTCTTTGTACTATGATATTTTCTAATATGTATATTAAGGATTGGGGTTCTTGTAATTTCATATATTTACTCCTATACAAAGTGGGTAGAGTAAATGTGATAGCTGGAAATTTTAAGGATTTACAAGAGAAATTATTGAATTAGTCTTACTCAAGGTTTCTTTACCAACATTCTTTTGAGGTTTTTGATATAAAATATGCTTCTTTTCATATCTCTTTGTTTATTGTCTTTCTCAAATTTGCATACTATAATCTATAACCAAAATCATGGCGTAGAACTATTATTAATAATAGATAAGGTAATTATTTATGACATATAGTGAAGTAGCACGTTTAAGATCACCAAATGGTAATTTAATTCATAACATTTGTATAAATATTTATATACGAGCATGGTTGCTATAGTCAGGAATGAACACGTACAAATGTATGGGTTGATGACTTTGTGAGGTTTTCACTAGTTAAAATGAATGCAACAAAACCATGCACGTATAAGCTTGTGGTGGAATCAAAATTTTAGGTATAAAATTTTTATGAGTTTACAATTCTACTAATTTAAGAAGATCTCATCAATTTTATAAAATTCTTCTTGAACTAAAAATAACGAGCTAGGTTTACATTTAAAGATCTCCCGTTTGATGAGGAATGTATTATATCATTTATTAAATGGGGGTTAACGCAACGGTGAGAAAAATAATTAAATTGATATATTTGAGGAAGGTGGTGCATATATAGATTTATGGAAAATCATGGTATTAGGACTCAAAATGATATGGTGATTCATGACATTATTATATTGTTGTGATAAAATATAATGGAGTACTTCATAAAACTTGAAATTACAAGAGGTATGAATGTCATTTATAATAGTAACAATAACGATTTTCTCTATAACTATTGACTTTTACGCTTTACTATAATTATTAACATTAAATTATCTATTGATAACTTATATGTTGCTGAAAATTATATTGATTTTATTTATTTTGTTCATATTTTTCATACTTTAAAGGCTATTTTTAGCATACTTATAGTTTTTAAATAATAGTTTATACAAGTTGTAGAAACGTTCTAATTCTATATATCATCCAGTAATTTAAACTAGATTCTTATGTTTAAAAACCTTGTATATATGTATGCTTCTTCACAGAAGCCATGACAAGTGATGAAAAATAATTATATTTTCGTAATAAATTTCTTACTAATTGTCCATGTCCTACAGAGACTTGTCCAACAACCAATTCAGTGGGAGATTCCTGAAGTCTTAACACAGTTGTCAAACTTGCGAGTGCTGTGAGTAAAATCTGTTCCGGTGGTGCTCTTGAATTTACAAACACAAACAAATAAAATGTGCAAGTGAGAATCTTTATAACATGGTTCAAATGGGAACCTTTAACTTTTTCTATTGATCAGGAACTTAAGCTCAAATGGATTGACGGGAAGTATCACAACAACTCTATCCCGCCTCTCAGTATTGGAGTATCTGTAAGTATATCATTGGTAATTGATTGATTATTTTAATTATATATGAACATTACGCATAAGTATAATTATACAAGTTAGCACGAGGATAGTTTTAAAAATTACTGGCATACATATGAAGGAGATACGCTGCTGCAAAGATATGTTTCATAAAATCATGAAAAATTGCTTTTATAATTCTCGCCTCTTAATGAATTTCTAATACATGAGTCATACCATGCAGAGACTTGTCATACAACCAATTAACTGGGGAGATTCCGGAAGTCTTAGGAAATTTGCTAGACTTGAGAGTTCTGTAAGTAATTTTAACTGTGACATGAAACCATCTGTCTAAAGAAAATCCCGAATTAATAAAAAGAAAATTGTTTTTTATCAAAGTATTTTCTACAGATTACATGGTTTGATGTGTGTAGTTATATTTTATAAGAACATAGGCTAATTCCAACAAAAAAAAAAAAGAAATCATTTTTCTGGTATTAGAAGCTTGTAAAATACTAATCTAGAAAGCGACTTTTTCATTTTTAAAAAGATGAAACCATTTTCTCGAATTTAGGATTTTCCTTTCAAGGAAAAATTTTCATGTAAGGAAAAAACAATACGCTGGTTACCTGGTTAAAACCCTATTTTTGAATCATAAGTAAAATAATACCACATTTACTTCTTTAAGTTGATTACACTATGAGCTTCAGTATTGAAGATCTCTCACTTGATCAAGAATATATTATTTTCTCCATCAAATAAGGATTAATGCAAAGGTTAGGACACTGATGAAATTGATATTTTGAAGGAAGTTGGTGCATATATAGATTTCAAAGTCATGGTATTAGGAGTCAAAATGATTTGGAGATTCATGAGATGATTATTGTTGGGATGAAATATACATAACCACTTCAAGAAACTTGGACTTAGAAGATATGGCTGTCATTTATCCTAATGCCAATAACAATTTTGGCAATAACTATTATGAAGACAATGATAATGCTGACACTTGTGGTGATTCAGTGATGCTGATAATTGATTATTTGTTTAGGTTTTATAATATTTTGTGTTACAGTAGAGTCTAAACTAGCACTAATACCAATATTTTAGTTTTACGCATGACTATAACTATTTACACTTAATTATTTGTTCTATAACTTAAATACTGACAAAAATTCATATTTAATTTATTTATTTTGTTTACACCATTCAAGCTTTAGTGGATATTTTAAGCGTACTTACAGTTTTTTATTTCTTGTTTATGCAAGTTGAAATGCTCTAGTTCTACGATCCTCTATCAATTTTAGGGTGATCTCAAGCTTGACGGCCTTATATGTATTTATATGCATCTCACCAATCCAGATTCACAAAAGTCATGACAAAGTGAACATACAATTATTGTCTCATAATAAATTTCGTACACGTGATTCATGTCCTACAGAGACTTGTCTAACAACAAATTAAATGGGGAGATTCTTGAAGCCTTAGCCCAGTTGGCAAACTTGCGAGTGCTGTAAGTAAAATCTATTCCAGAGCAGCTCCTGAAATTACATGACATAAAAAAAAAAAAAATAAAAATAATTGTGAAAGTAAGAATATTTCTACCATGGTTCAATTGGGATACCTTTAACTCTGTCTATTAATAAGGAACTTGAGCTCAAATGGATTGACGGGAAGTATCACGACAACACTGTCCAAACTCTCATTTTGGAGCATCTGTAAGCATCGTCAATGGTTAATTGATTATTTTAATTATGAGCATTTCATATATTTGTATAATTATACTGGTTAGTAATAGAACAGTCTAATTTTCATCCATATCTGTATCTTATAGCTTTTATATCTTAATATATATATATATAATTTGTTTGGTCTGTTTATAAGTAAAAAATTTATTTTCATCTATATCTGTTATTTGACAAACACATATATATATATATAATTTTTTAATGTCTTATAAAAATCTGTTTAAAAAAAAAAAAAAAAAAAAGTAAGCTGTCAACACTACCAGAAAAAAAAAAAAAAATGAAACAAACAGAGATTAAATTGGTATAATCATGAGAGAACCGTCCGAGTGTAGTTTAATGTGATACTTTAGAACCATTCTGTTTGTCTTCTTTCTTGGTATGTTTCTAGAAAACTGATTACCTTTGTAGATGAATTAAACAACCTTAAAATTTCAATATAATAAGCTATAAATTTAGTAGTGATTTCCCTTTTAATTTATTTTATATTGTATTATATTATATATATATATATATATATATCTAGCTCTTATCTTAAATGGAAAAAACCACTGCCATTTTGTTCTCTTCTTCCATATAATAAATAAGTTTGCTTTTCATAATTGTAAGGTAAATGTATTTGAAATAAATTGTAAATTATAAGCGTAGAATTATTTGAAAATCTAAAGGTTTTGAATACGAATGAAGAAGTTTGTTTTAATAGAAGCAAACAATAACAGTTAAATAGCTATAATAATAACTGAGAGATGGAAAGATAAATTGCATTAGGATTTACGTAGCAAAACTCTAGTAATGGGGAAAAACCCATGAGCTAAAGGAAGTAACTTTGCTATGTGAAGAATGTAATTCAAGATTGAATTACAATGTAATTGCTCATAAGATTTTGACAACTTAGTATGAAGGACTTTTAGTAGTACTTTGTTAGAAGATAATTTAAAGAACTAAAATGGCTTTGAAGTTCACACTTTGTGTTAGGAGAAAATTGTTGCTTTCGGAGCCTGCTGTGGCTATGTAAAGTGAAGGTTCTGAAAAAAAGATGTTATAGGTAAAATTGTTGTAGTTTATTTAATGGTATTCTTATGCGTAGTATTCATTTGGACTACATAATTCTGTCCAGGTTGGACAAAATTTGCTCTCAAATTTTCACCATGTTATGCAAGAATTGCTTGGAATTAATCACAAAATTATGCTACGAGTGATCGTTTATAGGTGTTGGAAGGGTTGAAATTACATAAAGGCTCAAACTCTCCCGAATAAAACCCTTAGCTATTGATTCCTTAACCCATCTCCCTAACTCCCCATGCTCTCAATAACTCTTTTGGTAATGTGGCTTGTTTTGAAGTGCTGCTTTAGGGTCAAGAATAATTTGATGCTAGATATCATGAAATGAGATGAATCCATACAATAACTCATCAGGAAAGACATTTTGAAATTTTGCAACTATGGAACTCATTGCATCACGAATTGCACCCTCTTCAACAACCTCCTTTCCCACCAATGTTTCCTTACCATCTCTAGTCAAAATCTCTTCTTCATCATACTCACTATCAAAAACTGGCCCTCCATCACTAACAACCTCAAAAAGAGCTTCGTCCTCTTCTTCATTGTTCTCAAAAACTAGGTTTTCAAAAGAGTAAGATCACAACATCTTTGTCTTCATTTTCATCCCAATTTCCCAATGCTTCTAATCTTTCTCAACACATGATCTACCATCCTTACGTAACAATTCTTCATCAACAAAAAAGGAATCATCCTTTGCCTCATCAACATTAAGCGTCAGATTGGGGCTTCTTCTACGACTAAGATTAACATTTCTATGATTTCCCATCAGCGCACACATCCTCTCTGCAAGCTGATCCATCGCCATATCTAATCGACACTCCGACGTTGTGTCCATCCTCTTATCGGTCATCTATCCAATCCTTTGTTCTAGATCATCATGATCATAGATCTCATCTATAGCACATCATTATTTGTTCTTCTTCTATGGTGACATGAAACTCTTAAGAGCAAATGCGACTCTAATACCAGCTGATGCAACGGGATAATAATTAGGCCTTATCACATTTCGTTGAATGCCAAAAAAATGTGATCTTTAATTATTTATTGATTCTACCTATACCTAGATAATTGACAACTAAATTCAAAAGTGACGAACAAAATTGAAAATTTGGAAAGATAAAGAATAAGATGGCTCAAACTTTGTAATTCTGATGATAACTATTATTTTTTTTTCTATGTCATAAGGCGTACAATTTATATCAAGACCTAAAATATGTCAAAAAAGGAAGATTAATAAAAAAGAAAATCCTATCAAAGACATTAAATCATAATCAAAAGATATGCTTTTGAATCAAGACTAAAAAAGAAAATCATATTATAAACATTAAATCATAATTCATCAAAAGATATGTTTTTGAATTATCTATTAAAAGACATTAATTAAAGGCTATCAAATATCCAACAGTGCCCTCATCATAAAATATATTGACCACATCAATAGGTCTAAATGAAATACTTTTTCTACATCATATTATTTCAGAGGACATGCTCCTCCTCTTGAAGTTGCAACATTGGATGTTACTCTTACCCTCTTGGTTGATTATGTTAGCCTCTAACACTCGTGCCATTTGGTGACACACTTAATGAAAAACTACATATGAATGATTAGCTTATGGTGGGAAAGAAAACAAACAATCAAATAGGCACTATGCATTTCTCATTTTCAAATTCATTACCAAACTAAATAAATCCACATTCGCAATTATCATTCCTAAACTTCATGGACATTAACCAGATTCAATAACTCAACATCTCATTAGATGATCACACTCATGCAACACTCTAATTTTTATTGAAAGAAACTAGTTGAATATAATTTTTAGAAATCCTAAAGTTCATTCACAATTAAGAATACAAGTAGTTTGAAATTAATGAAGAAAAGACAAAGAATACTTATTGTTTTGATGAAGATAAACACAATAAATTGCAGAACACAATAGTGATAATGCAATAAAGTAAGTGTTTGAGATAGTTTCAGAAATTTGAGAGAACAGAATGAGTTAAAACTCAAAAGAATGTACTTTTCGAACTTTCATGGACTAGACAGCTTCAATGCATAACAATGCACCTAATCATGTTTTGATGTAACGTGTTAAGAGAGCTTTCATTGTGGTGCACAACTTGGAGTGCATGGGTTTGCTTTATGTCATGTTCCCTTTATATGATTTTAAAAAATGTACATACATAAATATATATAATATATATATATATGTTTCTTAAACATGCACTTGCAATTTTTCTGGAACATAATTATGGTGCACCCCTTGTGCTTTCTCAACTGAAAACTGAGTGCAGGTGTCCTTAATTTCATGCACAAGTTATGAAAAGCTACATTTAAATAAATATAATGTAAGTGATCTTAAATAAAACTTAGAACTTCTAAAGTGAAAATGCTTAGGTTGCTACCTAAGAAGTGCTTATTAAACATCTTTAGCTTGACACTTGTCAAAATTGTTAAGGTTACTCATAATGGGACTTCTTTTCTTGTACCCAAGGATTATTTTACTTATGCATTTTGTAGATATCAATGACCACACCGATTAACTCCTTTTGCTTCTAACCCTTCTTTGTTCACATCTACATTGCCGCTTCATCTTCGACTTCCTAGTGTCAATTGGTTTATTTTCACTTAATCACTAAGTTGGTTGTGACCATAAATGGATGTCCTAAAATGATTGGCATTCCTAAATCTTTAGCTATGTAAAGGATTAAGAATTTTATAAAGAATATGACCTTATCAACCCATATTGATACATTTTCAACTATGCCTTCTAGCTTTTAGCCTAATGGATCAGCTATTGAATGATAATCCCTATATCTTCGAACTCAAGCCTTAAGCCTAAGCGTTTCCTTGTAGAAAAGAGGATCAAATTAACTCATGCACAAACATCACAAAATACCTTCTTGAAGGACATATTCCCTATAGTGCTTTCAATAGTAAAACTTCCACAGCATTCCAATTTTTGCAGGATAATCATTATAATTATTTTTTAGCACACTTGATATGTCATCTTGCTAGTAATTTAGTAAGCTATGGCTTCTTTTCCAGTAACTCCATAGAAATTTGTTAGGTGCTAGACGCATTCTCTAAAGTTCATAATTTCTCGAAGTGGGGATGGAAACATTAGAGAGGGTAATTAGATTGCGTGATTCTATAATTGCTTCATGTATCTCTTTAATGGAATATTTTTAGTTAACTAATCGGTAATTTTCCTCTACAACCTATCTAAACCTTTCATAGTCATCTATGCTAGTAGCTCAAGAATAGAAAATGTTCAACCAAGGCTGTTTATGAGATGTTACAACTCTATCAGTAACTGCATGAGTAAATTAGTTAGCTTGAGTAGATGTTGTCATTACTTGCACTGCATCATTCTTGTCTTTAGAACCATATTCTTCCCTTCTTATTGATAAGCCATCCATCGGTTTCTTTATATTAGGTTTTGTGTTTCCTAAAAGTGACCCTTGTGGTATCTCAATAACTAGTTTACTCAGTTGACTAACTTGTCTCTCTAAGTTTTGAAGAGAAGCTCCTTTAGTTCTCAATGAAGCTTTTGGCTTGAAAATGTCCTTTTGAAGCTTACATGAATTTTGCTAGTGTTTTCATTGAATTGGATTTTTGCCCTCGTAGAAGGTGACGCAATTGTTGAAATTTATTCTTCTACTGATTATAATCTCCCCATGATAGCTTTGGCTTATTTCTCCATCTCAAATTGTAAGTGTTACCATAGCTATCAAAACCTTGAGTTAAATATACGATTATACATGTTTGTGATTTTATAACATCTTCTTTCATTAAAATATATACAAAATCGTTTAGGTTCATATTTTATGTAGAATTTTAAATTTAAGTGTAAGATTCTATAAGTTTACAATCCCACCAATTTTGTATAATTTTACCAATTCTATGCAACAATGTGAATGGTAAAATCACGATATTTGAATCAACTGACCTTGATTGTTGGCATCCATGATTGGCATGAGCATCTTTGCAATTGTTAGAAAAGAACATCTAGCTCTATTGCTTAGACATGGCCACATATCAAGATTTGTGTGCAATTTCTCTACTTTAGCTTCTAACGATTTCACCATGTCAATATTGTAGATACCAACGATCCTTTTGTGTTTTACTCTAGAGGAATTCCATTTATAACTGTTCATGACTAGCTTTTTAAAAAGAGCTTAAGCTTTTCTTAAGTTTTTGTGTTTAATGTTCCACCTATTGCAACATCTATCATCTATATGGTTGATTAATTTACACCACTATAGAATGTTTGAACTTCCATCCAATGTGGGAGACCATGTTATGGGCATCTTCATAATAATTATTTGAATTGCCCTCATGCATCGTATAGTCTCTAATTCCATTTAGGAATATAAGGAGATGACCTTCCTAAACTTGATAGTCTTACCATTTGTTCCCAAGTGGTGATGGATTCTCATGACAAAGAAGCTAGCTACTGCTTTACTCTTTCCTCAAAGGAAGCAGAAAAATTCACAATTTAGTTGCATCGTTTAAGGCATTGTTGGTCTTGAAGGTATCACATACATCTAGGAAACTTGGGAGACAAGCATTAGGATCTTCATTAAAATGTCTATCAAACTAAATTAATTGTTGAATCATTTGGATCATGTTAAGCTTGATCTCAAAATTTTTTGTTGCAACTAGAAGTCAAACTGCCTTAGAATTAGTGATGCCAAAGATCGGTTTAGATATTACCTGAGTCTTCTAGTTTTCTATCTTAAGTGTGCTCTTTAGTCCAAATTAATGGGGGACCTCTTTGCTACACACTCAGTTTTTTTCAAGAAGTCAATCTATTCATTCAATTTGTAAATCTTATTGCACTAACATCAATGGGTTGCTTCTTATCATGCACCTAACATAATGCTTAAGTTAGTGAACAAGACAAAAAACTAGTAAAAGCAAAAAGGATTGAATAGAAGGAGAATGGGTAGACTAACAGATCTAGGGTTTTCCCATTATCCCTAACCTAGTCCCTAGAAACAATGTCAAAAACTTCTCAGGGTTGGGATACTCGCAATGTTAAAAATCGTACATCCACTATTTCAATTCAGTACCATACCCTTTTAAGAAAAACGAATTATCAATTAATGATGTTAATGATAAGTATTGGTCGATCCCTCATAGATTAAACAAATAATTACTAGTAATATCTTATTTCCCATTATCTATCCTATAATTCCTCATTCACTTTCAATCAAAAATCAAAGAAGAGTAAAGCAATAATCACAAGTGTAAATTAAACTTTTTTAGTGCGATCATAAAAATAATACCTAGACTACTGAATCCTATTAGGGTTGACAATGTTACTTTAAGACTTGTACTCAACTTCCTTATTGATAACTGAACAATAGGAATTCCTAAAGTAAGTTAATATATCTCTCAAAATTTCTAATTCCTAACCTTAGGATGATTAATTAAACTCTCCTAATTAAAACCCCTAAAATCTCATCACTTTTAATTCTACTTTGTTAATTTCACTATTACATATGACACAAATCAAGAATATTATCTCATCCTATCTTTAGGATTGTGTGCAGCTCCTACAAATCATGCAAATCTATTAACATATGTGATCTCAATCTATATGCATGAAATCTAACATTAAATCCTTTTGCGCTCAAATAATGATTTAACAACATTAACCAATAACGTATGATTAGATTTAAGAAAAACAATAATTTTGTTGAAATGGAAAGAAAACTTATCACATAACTCTCTTAGGGTTTATCTACCCAGGTATCAAATGACTGTAAAACATAGGAAATCCATAATAAAGCAATAAAACCCAAAATCTTAGCAAGACAATTGTTCTTCTCTTGCTCTTTAATCTTATTCAAATGGCTACTTGGCTTTGCATATTTGCATTTCTATGAAGTGCATGAATCATGTTGAGTTGTGTTTCTAACTATGCTTTTGTTGAGTCAAAATTAATCAATGACCAATCTTTTCATGGATAGCATACATGGAAGTGTGAGACATGTTCTTAACTATGTTTGTCTTAGACTTTCAATTCTTCAAATTCTGAAGCGCGATTGCTTATATGGTTGTATCCTTAGATTTTTCTTCAAAATCCATGAAACTTAAATAAATTCTTTAATTCATCTCTTAAACCTTAAAATGAAAATATAATGGAATTAAGCATCCAAATCTTGCAAAACACCTTTAAAATATACAAAAGAAAGATCAAAATTAATATATATATATATATGTATATAGGTACGAGTATGCTCTATCAAGTATTAGTCTGCTCAACCATTACAAATGTCTCTTAACACATTCCAAAGTATAAGCCCTTTACGAGGTCAAATCACCATAATAAGATTCATTTAAAGTTACACTACCCAACGAAGACTTGACATGATTTAACTCATTATGACAAAGCTTCCTTACATGATCAACAAAGGCCTTGACACAACCTATCACCCCACTATGTATGGTTCTATTTTTCACTGAGCCTCTTACTTATCAACACCATGAGACACCAAGATCTTACATGCTAGCTTACTAAGATAAGTCTCCCTCACATTTATCTTAAAGCAAAAAGGTAACTTAATGTGGTCATAACTTAATTTTACCAGCTTTCTTCATAAGGTTTTCCCAAAGCCGTCAAAGCACAATATGGTCAACACTTATGACTTTCTTCGATCTTACAAGGGCTCTCATTAAGATTAGCTCATTAAAATGAGATCGTGATCTCTGCCTATAGAATTGCCAAGAGTCTACATCATCTTATCTTGCTTTTTTAAACAAACACATCTCTGGCTCATCAACTTAGGGTAGGAGGAAGGGGGTAAAGCAGGACTGATGCTTCCTCTCAATGAGAACACCATTCATGCCTTACAATGAAAATCCCACTAATGGGCTAAACTAAAGAACCACTTCCATTATGACCAATCGAACAACCTTATTGACCCCTAATTGGGTTTCTTGAGAACCAGCAAAGGTAATAAATGCACTTACACAATTTCACTACACTCCATCAATCCAATTATTTCCAATGAGCACATTAGCCATTCTTTGTTCCTAGTTGTATAACACACTTAAATGTCCTCTAGTAAACTAGTCACCTCTTGATACCTTAGGCATTGATAGTAAAGTATTGAAAATGTAAAGATGATACTAGATAGAAAAAGTATTGAAGTAGAAAGTGATTTATATAAATTGATAGAATATATTTAGAATATGTTTGGAAATAGAGAAGGGTTTATATATTTTTTCGTTTTTCTAACTTGGTTACAAATGAGGGAGAACTACTAATTTATAGGTCTACTCCTCCTTAATGGATGGTTGAAATTGATTTAATCCAACGAGTACAATACAGCAACTAGAATGGTTCAGCTACCATCTCGAACATTACAACTACTTTCTTACACATTACATAGAAATATCTAACCTAACAAATTATAGAACTCCACCTAACACATTCTAGAAATTCCAAATAATTCATATTCTAGAATATTGATGTTATGATGTACTTAGACTTAGACTAAAGCAGATCAATTTTAACAAGCTTCATCCACTCTCAAACACTAGAAGCCTCGAATATTACAGCCTCTTACTCCCAATAAACACCAATAAGACTTTGTCCACAAGGCAGATGAGGTTGTTTGCAGAAGGAAAATGTTGGTTATTATTTTAACATGCCTTAAAGTCTAAGAATAGCTCATCATGTCCCTTAATTTGAAGGGAAATGAGTTTGTATCATTAGCTTAAGGTAACACATTCTCCCTATCTATTTCATGTGTGAACAATGCTTGAACAAAAGGAAGTAATAAAGGTGTGCATCATCCTCAAATAGGAGAGTTCTCTCATATATACCCCTTGATTTTGTTTTCTCTAACATACTACTTATAATATCTTTCGTAGAAAACTACTAACTAGACCCTTGATCCAAATAACAAATACAACTCTATACTCTTATACCCTCTTTCTTTATTTTGTGCTGTGCTATTTAATCTCCAAATTCCTTCACTAACTTAAGTGTTGAAATGCATACGTAATCACCACTAGCATCTCTTAACTCATGTTTTCTATCTATAAAAGGAAAAACTCTATCATTCACTACAAGAAAATTGGCATTTAGACACAACAATTATGCAATAGAAAATGCATAAAACAAGTTATATTTCTATAAATAGAACCAACGAATATGGTTTTTGCAATAGAAATTTACGTTTTAAGATAGAATTTTTGCCTTCAGAGCCTATTATTTTATAGTGATTGCACTAGAAGATCTATGGGCTAAACCCAGTAGATGACTGATGAAAATAATACAACAACGATATTGATAACTAATGGTATCAATTTTAAAATATTGTTACATAATTAATACAACATAGTACATAAGCAATTATAATTATAAAACTTTTACCAAAAAAATTATAATATAGAGTGTAGGTTTATCCAAGGGAATCAAATTTACGTACTTATTATTGACTTACCTGGCCTAGGCTAGAGATTTCATATGTAGAAAACTTGAAGAAAGGTGTAGGTGTGAGCTTAGATCCTAAAGTTGAGGTATCTACATGAGATTTGTTTCTTTGAGCAATAAATCCCTATTACTTCTTGCCCTAGAAGGAGGACATGCTTGTATAACTAAGGTCCATTATGATTCAATAGGTTATTTTAATTCAACCATATCATTAGAAAAAAAAAGGTAAAATAGAACACTTAACGAAGAAGAAATTATGTTGTTACTATATATGTTTTCCCTTAAAACCTAATAATCACTATATTTTGGACAAAGGTGAACATCGCTTTAGAAACAAGATGAAGCTTATGTGTGTTTAGTGAAAATTATAGATTAACTAAAGTGAGATTAATTCACCCTAAAATCCAAGTTGGAAAAAGCATATAACACATCACAAATGTTTAAAAATAAAATAAGTAAGATCTATTATATTACAAAGAGATTATACTGCTTAATTTTTTAATGTAGTAAAAAGCCACTTACATGTGATCTCACTTTGTTTTGTTAAGACTCTAATGGTTTTATTTACATAGAATGCTTGCTTATGAATGTAAGTACAAGTAGATATATAATTGTTTTTCTAATCTAGAATTCCTTCCCTCCCTTCCCTTTATGATGACTTTTGTGAGGCAAAAATCCTGTGGCATAAGTCCACTAAAGGTAAGAATGACGTAAGTTTAAAAATAGAAGGAAATGGATGGGATGTGCTTATATGGTCACCTATTGGGCAGCCTCAACCTCAATTCAAAAATAATAGAACAGTGCACCTTCAAAAAAGCTTGAAAAGTTAGTCAAGAAAATGTCACATAGGTACCATTTTAAAATCGATACAATCTAATTGCAAATCGAAAAAAGGTATATGATTCAAATAGCTTTTCCCTTAGAAGGTGCATATTTTGAAATGACTTTCTTATTAATTTTATGAGAAGTATCTATACTTTTTCATTGTTAAAGGACCATAATATAACAACAATGACTAGCTAGAAAAGAAAAGGAAAAGGATTATCCCCTCTTTTTATTAACATTTATCAATGTTTTCTTACAGGGATTTGTCATATAATAACTTAAGTGGATCTGTACCAAATTTTTTATCTCAAATGAATTCTTTGAAAGTCATGTAAGATCACAATTGAAAACTTAAATTATCATATAGCAAAAATAATTCTATAATAAAATAACCATTTTCAATTTTATGCAGAAATTTAACTTCAAACAACTTCTTGGGTTCCATTCCAAAGGAACTTCTTGAAAAGAATAGGACTGGATCGCTCCATTTAAGGTTTTTTTTTTTTTTTAAATTTTGCTAAGGGATGTACATTTATATAATTACTATAAAACTCATTCACTATCTATTTACTATGAATGTTAATTTTGTTAACTATTTTTCTTTATTAACAATGGTTTTCAGCTTAGATGGAAATCAATATATTTGCATATCCAATCAAGGTGGAGGCAACAACAGCAAAAAAGTTTTAGTTATTGTAGTTGTAGTGGTTGGTGGGTCTTTTGTTGCAATAATTGCTTACTTTTGCCTCAAGAAAAAAGCACAAGGTAATTCCAGTTGATAAATTGTGTAAAAAAATTTATTAATAATATGATATAATTGGTTTAAATTTTCTTAATACAAAAGGCACTAAGCTATATTCATAACTTATACACTTACATATCATAACTCATATTTAACTGTTATATATGTGATTGTAAATGAAAAATTATCATATCTTATTGCAGGTTTTAATCATTCTGAAGTAAATGAAAGGACTCTTGGGACTATGAAAAACAAAACATTTAAATTTTCTGATTTATTGTGGATTACAAACAATTTTGAGGTTATTATCGGAACAGGAGGATTTGGAAAAGTTTATCTTGGTACACTTGAAGACAGAAGTAAAGTTGCTGTTAAAATGCTTTCACAAACATCAAAACAAGGTGACAAGGAGTTTCAAGCTGAGGTAAGATATGATAATAAAGAAAATATTATTCTCTCATTACTTCAATGTTTTCTTTTATTGACCAAATAAGAATAAAACATCACATAATGGATATGATATAAAATTGCAGGCACGACTTTTAATGATTGTTCATCACAGAAACTTGGTCTCTTTAGTTGGATATTGTGATGACTTAGGACACATGGCACTCATTTATGAATATATGCCCAATGGAGACTTAAGACGAAGATTATCAGGTAATCAATTTACACTCAATGGTAGAACTAACTAATTTACCCATGTGAATTCTAAATATATTTGGTAAATGCCTTCTTGAATACAGATGGAAATATGAATGTTTTGACATGGAGACAAAGAGTAGAAATTGCGATAGATGCAGCTCAAGGTACAACTTCAATAGAACTACCATATTTATGACATAATGATAGAATATTAATTATCAATGATTGTCACATAGATTGGATAATAAATTTTTATTACATTATAGGGCTAGAGTATTTACATAATGGTTGCAAGCCACCGATTGTCCATAGAGATCTAAAGACATCAAATATTCTATTAAATGAAAGGATGCAAGCAAAGATATCCGATTTGGTCTCTCAAGAGAATTTACAAATGAATATGAGTCTATATCTTAACGCGTCCAGCAGGCACTCCAGGATATCTTGATCCTGAGTAAGATCTTAAATCTCAACATATTTTTGGTTAAATTAAATCCTATGCAGTTCATATGAGTGTTTGCTAACTAAGTTTAAAAAGGAAACCATATCTCAACTAGTTAATTGGATCGACACCTTTTCGCAGATTTCATTCATCTGGCAACATAAGCAAGAAAAGTGACATCTATAGCTTTGGTATTATTTTGTTGGAGCTGATCTCAGGCCACCCAGCAATCCTACGAAGCTTAGAAGGTAGTACTCATATTCTTCAGTGGATAGCCCCTCTTATTGAGAATGGTGACGTTGAAAGCATAGTTGATTCTAGGCTACAAGGAATGTTTGACAAATGTTCAGTATGGAAAATGATAGAGGTAGCCAATGCATGCACAACAACTTCTGCAATTCAAAGGCCAAATATAAATATTGTATTGTCTGATCTAATTGATTGCTTGGTTATAGTGAAGGAAACTATTTCTTTTGAAATGACATATAGTGAGCTTGATGTTGCTGAACTTGCAAGGTAATTGAAAATTTCAAAATATATCAGGTTAAGTTGTATTTCTAATGCTTTATGAAGAGGATCATGTACAGAATATCATTTGTCATTGTGTATGGTGAAAGTAGAGATATCTTATGGAAACTATATATATTATTTATCAATACATCAAGTATACATGTCTAATAATGAAAATGATTTACTTGCATATATTATGTTTGTGGAGATGTTTTCGCGATTTTGTGTAATGCCAAGTATTTTGTCTCATGTGCACTTATCACATGACACCTATCTTGCGAATCAGTCACAAAAACTAATTGATTATTGTGATCATTACATTTGTTCACAATAAAAAGATTAATATAAATTACTCAAGAATTTATTACCTATGGCTTGTCAAGACTACAAATAGTTAAATTCCTCTATCCAACATATGATTAAACTAGCCATAAACACAAAAAGGCAATTAGAGGTACACGATACATAATTTTGAATATCTACTTAGATCTTTGTAATAAATAATTCTTCTAGCTCTTGCTTGCATGAACTTAACCTATTCAGGAGTGTTCTAGCTTTATATACTTCTCATAAACCTTCTTATAATATGACAACAAGACCAAAACATAATTTATTGAGGTATGAGCACAATCCTTTATGGTTCAATGAGTTGAAATTTCTCCTCGTACATATACATATCATAAACAAGTACAAATCTACGCATGAGTAACTCTACAAATGTAGTTATTAGTCATTAATCTTTCGATACCAAAATAAGTTAAGGAGTCCTTAACGAGGGTCAAAATTTCATGCCATTATAAGCTTCTGGGTTATTTAAGGTCTACTTGGTTTGTCATTTTCAGGTCATTTTTTAATCTTATTTTTTTCATTTTCAAATGAATTGTTCATAAAAAAAAATATATAGATGAAAAATAGGCTTATTTCTTCATAAATTATATCAAATAGACCAGATACAGATAAGATATAGATGCAAATCAAATACAAATGAAAGTCATACAATACAACCAAATTGATTTCTTAGGAGATAGCCTCTGTACTACCTCAATGGACACATAGGTTAATGCCAAAAATAACTCTCGTGACACAATGAAAATATAAGAAAAATATCACGATCCTTTGATTCTAAGAATACTCAGAAAGTGATCATCAACTATCTATTAATTGCAGGAATACCTAAATAATTGGAATCCAAAAGATTTTAAGAAAGAGAAGAGCAAGACGACTCCATTTTCTCTTTTAAAAATGATAACTAAATGTTTATAAGCATGCTCAAAATTGCCAAGAATAGAAGAATAAAAATTGTCAAAAAAAGAGCAGTCCTATTACCTAAGGAAAAAAAGTACATGAAAGGATAAATACAACGTCACAAACGGCATTAAAAATAGAAGTGTCCATAAGATGTTATAATGAAAATAAATCCTACCTAAAGTATAAAAATTACTCGTTTGTGGGCCTAAACGAAGGAATACGTCTAAAATCGATGTACCTCATCATCATAGGTGATGATTTCTTCCTATTAGCTTATTTCCTTTGAGATAAAACCATAAGGTCACAAAATCGATACTAACTAGTTTTTGTCCCATTTCGCCAGATAACCAATTGCCTTCGACCTCTTCATCTTGATAATACAAAAACACTGGTTTTGAGAAATGCATGTCACTCCTGACTCCCCATGTCATTCAGCCTGCAAGTATAGTTGGGCAGGATACCCTTATCTTTTCGTTTCACCATGCAGAGGTGACAGCCAATAAAAAAGCAAGTTATAAAATGCATTTTCTTTCTTTAGGAAAATAAAGTAAGTTTGATTAAAATAAAATGGAAGAACAGAATCAATGTCTGATATAAGGAACTTTTATCATGAATAATAAGACTTATATAGTATTTAACTAGTAATATATATATATATATATATAAACTTCTTTGTAAAAGAGTACAACTTACTTTAATCTGGCATCTTGGCAATGTAATTTAATTATTATGTATTCATTTATTTACTTAAGTTGTGCTTCTTTATTTTTCTTTTATTTAATGACAACAACGTCAACATCATCTTATTCTTCTTGCAATTTATTATGATAATAATAGCTCTTGCTACGTGGAGTATTAAGCCGGCGTATGGATTCGAGAGGAATAGGGAAGGAGACCTACGATATCCTGGATATCACCAGGTGATGGCCTTATTCGCAACAAGGATGGTTTTTCCACGATCACTTCATTGCGAGTACGTAACAATTATTTCGCCACTACGGAGAAAAAAATAAAAATAAACCTTTATTCCTCTACTGTATTAGGAATGTACCTCAATCAAGTGGCTTAGAAGGGATAATATCTTCATCCATCTCATATCTCAAGCCAACGAAGAACTTGTGCGTGTGTCAATTATCATATACTTTTATATGAAATATCCTTGCTAGAATTCTGATAGGAGAAAATGCCTTAATTCCTAACCACGATAGCAACAAAACCAATTAATCAATCTATGATCAAATATTAAATCTCTTCTTGCCAAATGTGATAAAAAATAAACAATGTGAAAATATAAAATAAACCACACTAGGATATAACGTGAAAAACCCAATACGGAAAAAACCACAAGAACAGCAACGCACAATTTCTTCCACTATCAAAATAATGGGATTACAAGTTTGTTTATTCTTCATTAGATACCACTAGTAGATCACTTAATCATCACCACAAATGATGGATATCTTTTTCTTCACCAAACCATGGATTTCTATTTCTTCACTACAAATGGTGGATTACAAAATAAAAACAAGTTTTCTTCCTCTAGAGTTTCTCTATTTCCTCTCTTTTCTCTCTATCTCTCTCTAGAATACTCCTTCTAGGATTGACAAGAGGCACATCATTCATTCCATATCAAACCTAGGACAAATAAGAACAATTTATATGTGAGACACAAAAGCTGGCTCGAATAAAACATAGGCTAGTGGCATAGGGACGACGTTGAAAATGCCGCTATTCTATAGTGTTATAAACAAATCGCACAATTGAAAACGATAATAGCAAGCAATAATATCACACACAAAGTGATAACAAACGTCAATATGCTTAGTCCTTTCATGGAACATCTGATCCTTTTTCAGACAAATCGCACTTTGACTATCACAAAATACTGTAGATGTCTTCAAATCACTAAGCTCAGAAAACAACCATTTCAACCAGATAGCCTCTCTAATCACCTCTGTAATAGCCATGTATTCCGCCTCTGTAGTGGATAGAGCAACAGTAGCTTGTAAGGTGGCTTTTCAACTAATTGCATAGCCACCAAGAAAGAAAACATGCCCTATGATAGATCTTCTTTTATCCAAGTACCCGACGAAATTAGAATAAACAAATCCAATGACCCCATCTCTAGTTTTCCCAAAATGTAAACATACATTAGTAGTTCCTCTTAAGTATCTGAAGATCCACTTGATTGCTTTCCAGTGGTCCTTGCTAGGATTCACTATATACCTGCTGACAACACTAACGGCATATGCCAAATCTGGACGCGTGCAAATCATTGCATACATAAGAGACCTTACTGCACTGGAGTAAGGGACCTTTGACATATAATCAATTTCATCTTTTGATTTAGGAGACTAATTAGACGACAATCTGAAATGACCTGCTAAAGGGGTACTAACAGGTTTAGCACTCTATATATTGAACCTGAAGAGTATTTTCTCAATATATCCTTTTTGAATAAGGTATAATACACTTGATTTTTTGTCTCTTGAAATTTCCATACCAAGATTCTTCTTGGCTACACTCAAGCCCTTCATCTTAAATTCCTCGTTCAATTGTGCTTTGACCCTATCAATCTCTCCTCTATCCTTGGCCGCTATCAACATATCATCCATATATAAAAGTAGATACAGAAATGACCCATCTTCATAACGCTTAAAATATACACAGATGTCATAATTACTTCTCCTAAAATCATGAGAAGTCATAAAAGAATCAAATCTTTTATACCACTGTCGTGGTGATTGCTTCAAACCATATAGAGATTTCTTTAATTTGCACACATGGTCTTCTTTCCCTAAGACCCCAAAACCTTCCAATTGGTGCATGTAAATGTCTTCTTCAAGTTCCCCATGCAAAAATGTAGTCTTTACATCAAGTTGTTCCAACTCAAGATCCTCCATAGCCATAATATCAGGCAGTGCTCGAATCAAGCTGTGTTTCACAACAGGAGAAAACACGTCAGTAAAATCAATACCTGGTATTTGACTGTATCCTTTCGCTACAAGCCTTGCTTTGTATCTGGGTTCTTCACAACTTAAGTCTCCTTCCTTTTTCTTATAAACCCACTTGCAGCAAACGACTTTCTTAGCCTTGGGAAGTTTCACTAACTCCCATGTTCGCTTCTGTGTAAGTAGATGGTTTCAAACTTGAATCAACATCATCAGCCACATTTAATGCATATGCAACTAGATCCACTTCCCTATATCTCTGTGGAGGCTTTATCTCTCTCCTAGGTCTGTCCTTGACAATTGAATACTATGGCTGCTGAGATGTAGAAGTCGATTGAGAGATAGGCTTTGCTGATCTGTATTGATATCAAACTACACTTGCACACTTGGTTTCTGCTGGGTTTCATCAGAAGTAACAGCAGAACATAAATCATGCAATATAGTAGATTCATCAAATACAACATCCCTACTAATAACAACTTTTTTCAATTCGGGACACCACAATTTATATCCTTTAACCCCAATCTTGAAACCAAGAAACACACACTTTAGGGATCTAGGCTCAAGTTTGCCATTGTTTACATGAGCATATGCAGGACATCTAAATATTTTTAAATCAGAATAATCTGCAAGGGATCTAGACCATACCTCATGTGGAGTCTTCTTCTCAATGGAAATCGACGGAGATCTATTGATCAGCAAACAAGCTATGGAGGCAGCTTCCACCCAAAAAGATTTTGTCAACTTCAAATTGGAGAGCATACATCTCACCTTCTCCATAATGGTCCTGTTCATACGTTTTGCAACCCCGTTTTGCTATGGTGTACCAGGAACCGTGAGATGTCTAACAATCCCTTCAGACTTGCATAAGTCATTAAATTCGCTAGAGTAAAATGCCAAGCCATTATCAGTGCGTCTATGCTTCACCTGTTTTCCAGTCTGTTTCTCAATCATCGTCTTGCACACTTTGAACGTAGATAAGGCATCGCTTTTCTACTTCAAGAAATATGCCCAAACCTTTATGGAGTAATCATCTATAATGGTCATCATATAGCTAGCACCGCCACTGGAGGGTGTAATCCCCCTAATTTTACGTAACCTGATTTTAACAAATACTTAAAATGTAATACAGAATTATTTATAATGATTGGAACAAGTAGTAAAAACACTCCAAATTTTCTCGATTTAAAAATATCAAAGAATGAATTTGATTATAGTTAGAAAGATTAAGAATCGTTACCAATAAAAAATATAATATATTTCGAAGTACAAACTGTAACTTCTATGATCGCCAATAATTAAAACGACAATAAACCAATCGTTCATATAAAATTACTGAATGCTTTAAGCTCAATACTTCGGGAATAAATCATATGCTTGTTAACTAATGAAATATATTCAAAATCTAATAACAATATTAAGTAGCACTAGACAAAATATGTTTATATATAACTCCTATACAATAAAACGTAATATTTGGTAAAATAATCACTAGTTCAACAAGAAATCATAGTTAATCTTGAATTTAAGTCACAATAACAAACGATTAATTTCAAACCCCGGTAAATACAATCTATTAACAGTACTTTTGGTATAGTACGATAATCTAAAAATGAATTACTAGGATTATCAATACATAATAGATACTAATACCGAGCAATAATTATTAATTTAAATCTGAAATAAAAAATTTCAAAACTCGTTGTTATATTTGTTAGAGAATTCTGAAATTGTTAAGACTCGGCTCCTAATTTAAACTTGAAAATTAAATCACGTAAGTTAAACTACTAAAATAATTAATCATGTAAACTAAAAATCCGTATACATAAACAATCTAGAATTGTTATAGGAACTTAGAAAATTCTATTACGATAAAACTTGTGTATAATAGTAATAAATATACGTTTAAAAAAAAAAGAAATTAATGTTTGCTAAAATATTTAAGTTGTTAATTATTAAGCAAATAAAAAACAAATCGATTAAATATATATATATATATAATATGGAAACCACCGCTGGAAATACATCACGAACAGAAGAATCTAAATTTATGTATATATATATAATATGCGCTGTAAATTCAACACGTTGTTGGAGACTCCGCCGTTGAACAGAGCAAAGTCTTCGGCAAGAAACAGAGGACCGGTGTAGAAATTTGTTCCACGCGCTGCGATTGATGCCACGAACAGAACATGTCAATCATGGATGCTGAACAAGATGATCGCTGCAGCTATTTCCCCCGCGCAAGATATCGTCCATGAGCAGCAGCAGCAGAGTCTCACGCGCGAGAAAAATTTCTCCTCGAGCAGCAAGGATGCTGCCGTTCATTCTCTGCCACGCACAAGGCAGCTGGTGTTCCTCATGCGCAATAGATGAAAGTCACGCACGTGGAACAGAATTCCCACGAGCAGCACAGACCGAACCAGCATCTTCTTCACGCGCAACCTGCTCCTTCCACGCACAGCAGCATGCTCAGAGGCGGAGTGAAATTCCACGCACACCAGCAAGCACCAGAACAGAGCCCCCATAGCTGACTTTTTACCTAACTTTCTCCGAATTTAAACACACAAATTCAACTTGAAAATGACTTGAAATCCAATTAAAATACTCCACATGTAATCAACATTAAATGCCAAGAATTACAGCTCAAATAATCAACCAAAACAACACCAAATCTGTCTTGAAAATCCCAAACCAGCAGCTGCAGCAGAGAATTCAAAACAGAACAGCAACATCCACACTTTCCAGCCCGATTTTAGATAAACATATAGGCTTAGCTTGAGTGGAGATTTTTGACCAAACAACACCAATAGTAGGCCTCTATATGGACACTTCAACTACCATTTATTAGCTAGGAAAGAACAAGGGAAATCTGAACAAAAATCATGCAAACCAACATAGAAAGATAACAAAACAGCAGCAGAAAACTTTGATTTTTGACCTCTGTTTTCAACGATTTTGATCCGATTTTTCTTGTAACTTGAGCTTCCAAATTACACTCATAAATGACCTTAATTAAGTAACAAACAAACCCAATTAATGCCCCTAGAAATTAACTACAAATTTCATACAAATTCAACCAAAATCGTCCTCAAATTCGCATCAAATTTCCAGCCGGAAAACATCAACAGAAACTTGTGTTTTTCAAGCTCAAAACACTCTCTTTAAGTCTCCTAACTTAGCCTAACCTTAGTACATATATATAGCCTTAAGTTAGACACAAAAGTGGCTCAAAATCTCTCCAAAAACAAGTTGAAATCCTAGCTACAAGAAGAGATACGAATTAGTCATTTCATTCACCATTTTTCCTCATTTAGATAACCTTCAAGGAATTCTAAAACAAAACACAACCTTTGTATTACTTCCTATATCATATCCAAGCCTTAACCACATCCAAAAACATCAATTCCCTCTTTCGAACAACACCAAAAACCAAGTTGAATAGCCTTTGGTGCATCATAAATCCAAGTTTGAATCTAAAAGGTAAGAATATGTACATACATATCTAGTTTAGTTAGATTAAATTTTGTTAGTTACTCATCCTTCTACTATACTCTTTAGATCACTACTTTCACCGAGAAGGAGGAACTAGACCCCATCTATTGTCTAACACAGGTAAGAATTATATCAATTTCAAATATTCATTACGTTTGCTCTTTAGAAGTTTGTCTTAGAAATTATCAAAATTAAGCTAGTATTATATTGATGACATTTAGACTATTTAATAAATAAATACAACAACTTGAAGATTTTTAAGTGTAGAAATTCAAGTCTTAGAAAGGAAAAACCAAAACCATACCTGAGCTACAACAAGCTAAATTGAATTTCAAATAACTCATGTAAACCGTTGGAAAGAATGAATAAACTGTATTGATATGTTTGTTTAAAGCCAAAAACGACCCCACCAATGGAAAGAAAACGAAAAATTCTATGAAATCGACTACTTATTTGTTAAAAACGGATAAGAAACGAATTAGATATTACAAAAACAAAAATGAAAACACTGCTGCCAGATTTTTACGAACAGCACGGGCTGTTCTTTCCTTTTTCGTCCCCTTAATGACTTTTTTGATAAAACTAACACCACTAATGGATTGTACTCGGAAAATACTATGAAAACGACTATTTATTCGTCGAAAAGGATTAGAAATGAGTTAGATATGATCAAAAAAATTTGGACTACAACTGTTAGGATTCACTTGAAACGTATGCATGTTATTCATGAATTTAAAAAAATTATACAAGTCTCTTTTCTTAAAAATAATTTCATTACTATAAAGTACTCTTCGGGTACTATCAAATCAACTATTTATACAACGAAATCGGATTTAAAACAAATAAGAAATCACAAATAGAAATTCACTCAGTTTTCACTTTTAAACCTATATCAATATTACTGTTATTTCTATTAGTATAGTTATGACTAGTACTAGTATTATTACTATTGTTTATAGTATCCCCTATTATTAATATTTTCATTAGAGTTATTAATATTGTTATTTTACGATAAAGTCACTGTATTTATAATATCATCAATTCTATTTTTGTCACTAATGGTATTATTTACTAGCTATCTAAAAATTGTTGTTATTATTATACTTGTATTTAATACTAATACTGATATTGATTTTTCAATACTAATATTACTAACAATATTATAGTATTACGCTTAGCTTGTTTTACAACAACAATAAAACTGAAGTATATTATAAATTTGATTTATTTAAAATACGATTGTTATTCTTAAAAGATATAGATACTAAAACATATCCATAAATAAATAAAAAAGAATAATAGAAAAATATTCTTTACTATAAGAATTAAAACCTTAATAAAAACTATATCAAATACCGATACGAAATAATTACACACCTATGAGAATTCAATTAAATTATTTAACGATACAGTAATCAGTATGACGATCTTAGTCTAATATCCGACGATAGAGATCAACACCTTTAAATTATAGGAAGACTTCTCTTACAGAAATAATCCAATAATAAATTTCTGTTATTTCCTTTCATAGGAAAATAGATCAATTCGGACTGCCAGTAGCTTAGCGAGGACCACAGGTGAGGGAATTCTGATGATCTACTATTTGCTTGTGATTGCTACTGTTTGCTGTTATGTTGATTGTATTGCTTGTATGGAATGACTGATTGATGTGAGTGTTATCATCCGCATGATCACCTGCATAAATGGATAAAGATAATTATTCGACTAAACTAATTGGATATACTCGTCGCATGTGCTTGATCCCCTTGTAGGAAATGTCCCAATTTTGAAATCAAAAGTATTTCGAAATGTATTTTAAAGAAATCCGACTTGGAATATTCCAGGTTGTTTTTATATCCTTTAAAAAGGAAGAATTTGTGCTAAAAGAGTTTATGAGATAAACATGGGACATTTCCGAGTATTGTTGTGACAGTGGATGTGGCCTGAATTTGGGTCCACTGGTCACTTGGCGATAGATGTTACCTGAATTTGGGTCTATCCGCCGGATTCACCTTTATAGGTGATGGTTCTTTTTGGCAGTAGATGTTACCCGTGTAGGGGTCTACTTGTGCGATTCACCATAGATTGGTGATGGATTGTAAGAATGACCATTAAATTGGCATTATATATATTTAAATATGAACCAACGTAAATCACGTGAACACGTTGGGGAATATTTGTTGTTACCAATGGCGGTTAAGCATTGGGTGAGTCTGGATGGACGAAACCACCAGGCAGCCTCGTACGGTTAAGGCGAGGTGTCCCATGCGGGTAAGTATGGGAGACAACTGAAGTGTAGACAGGTAAATCTACATCGTCTATGGTTCCGGACCCCCATAGATGTGTTGCTTGCATTCATTACGTATGCATTCATATTGCGTATAGATAGATTTGCATGAGTGTATAATTAATGTTTGATAACTTGCGTGAACGGTAGTAGTGAGGAATGAACTCACTGAGCCCGTGGTTCGCTCACCCCCTACAGTTTTTGTGCAGGAATATTACTAGCTGGGATTGGGCTAGGAATGTGTGAAGAGAGCTTCTCCAACAAACTTTATTGAAGATAGAGATATAGGATATGGAAACTTAGAATGTAAATTAAATGAATTTTGAATTTTGTATGTTGTAGTTTGAAACCCAATTTCACTATTTGGTGGGGGATACCGATTCTCTGCGATCTTGGTGGAAATTGGAAAATAGGATTCCATAGTTGAAATACTGTAATATATTATATCATTTGTATGATAAATATTTAAATAAATAGAGTCTTGTATACTCTGACATACAAGACGGCTCTCATGTTACGGGTGCACACGTGATATGATAGCTTTAGATAAATCCTGTTAGGCCCCCATATTAGAGTCGTGACAGAAGTGGTATCAGAGCCTAGGTTTGTCAGAGATAGGAGCAACCTACCAAATGTGAGATTGGGTAGAACCTGGGTAGATAAACTAAGTTGATAAATTAAAAGTCGTAGACATTTAGACTATATATATATTTATTATTAAGTATCATATGGGCATATGTTGTCCACAAAGATGTAAATGAAAAATCTTACATCTTATTCTAATGACGAAAGACATTACAACCCTAACTAGAAGCCAAACCACAAGCTTCTAGGCGCAAATCTACGTTAGCTAGATTACGAGATATATCTCTTCCCCTCCTCATATGAACTGGAATTGACGAAGAAACTCAATAGCTATAGGTAAGTGAACATGAC
This sequence comes from Combretum micranthum, assembly GCA_024138025.1. NCBI lineage: Eukaryota > Viridiplantae > Streptophyta > Magnoliopsida > Myrtales > Combretaceae > Combretum > Combretum micranthum. Next base: position 38,975 of record JAMXBD010002520.1, read on the forward strand.
ACTTCAGTAGGAATATCAGTTATATTTCCAAATATACCATAGTTTACAAGAATCCCTTTGGCATTATACTAGAAAGTTGATTGACCAATTAAGGAGATTGAATGAAGTTTAAATAGTACCAATAATCAGTAACAAAATATACCTAACTTAATAATACTACTAATAATAAAGGAATGGTATATAGCTAAGAAATTATTGAAATCTCAAATAAATTGAATAGCTTAAATACGATATTAAATAGATTTTTGGAAAACTTAGAAATAAAGTATAACTTAAAACTATATAGTAACCTAATTTTCCCTTTCTAGGTAATTGTTGACAACAGAAGGTGCAATGCTTCCCGACTTCATTAAATCGAATAAATTCTTTAATGGAAGGAAGGATGAACCTGACAAAAGTGAAGATTGGCTAGCCCAAATTGAACGCTCCTTTGAGGCATATGAAGTCCCAGAACACTTGAGAGTAACGTATGGAACTTTTATGTTAAGGAAAGATGCAAGATATGGTGGGACACCAAGAAGAACACAATGCCTCAAACAATCACTTGGGATGCTTCAGACAAGAATTTTTGAAAGAATACATTCCTACTAGCCTTTGTCATAAATTATTTGTCGAACTGTTTACCCTGCAAAGAGGAAAAAGGAGTATTAATGAATATGAAAGTGAACTTAGGAGACTGATGCAATATGCTCCTCATAGGTTAAGAAACGATGAAGCTTGGCAAATCCAGATCTTTAAAAATGGATTAGATCCGGAAACTCGGACTAAGTTAGAAGAGCATGAGCTACAGACATATGTTGAAAACGTGGAAAGGGCAAGAGTCATAGAATATGCTAAGGAAAAATTTTTGGAAAGGCAGAATGAGAAAACTAAGGAAACGACGATGAAAATCAAAGAATCAACCAAGCAATCATGAAAACAATAAATGCTCAAGATTGCAGAAGGATAAACTTGCAGTGATAAGGCCTTACCATATCAATGTTGGAAGTGTAGCAAAGAGCATCATCCTAAAAAATGCCCAGAATTAAAAGCAAATGCTCCTATTGCGGAAAAGTCGGGCAAAGTGAAGCACTGTTTTAAGAGGAGAAATGTCATGAGATGTAATCTGTGTGGAAAACAAGGACATGATATTTCCTCATGTTATTACAAATGATTAACTAGCTAAATAATAGGAAACCAGTAGAAGTATGGTAAGCAGAAATATCCAACAAAGGATTTGTACGACTTACTATGTGTCTTAGAGAATATCAAATTACTTGTACTGAAATCAGATATATAATGATATGAAATGTCGATGATTATGATGATATGAAAGTGTGTAAAAGGTATGTGGAAAAACTAGAGAAGCTCTAGTCTTTATTTTACTATGATTGACTGAAATAACATACAAATGTGAGACGAAACGAAAAAAAAAGGGGATATCAAATATATTACCAGATGTATTTTACGTTGGTATTCAGACATGAAAATTTTGGAGAATTATTACAACATATGTGATGATAAGAATAGAAGAATTATTCGTTGATGACTCCATAAGACAAGAGATTTTATTAGAGGTATTACAGTAATCACACTAGTGAAGGAACCTAAAATGACTGCAGAAGAATAAAATAAGTAATCGTATTTTTCCTTACTATAATGATTCCATGGAGCAAGCCAACATTAAATTAGTAATGATGAATCATACTTTTGGAGACAATGGAGTAATCAAAGGGAGAAATCTTAATAATTCAAACAATGAATATACCCATAGTCAATGAATTCATGAGCAATTATGAAATTTCTATTCTTGATCCTTTAGAAGTACTATACTACTGATATCGTAGAAAATAAGAAATTTACGAGAGATATGAAGAAGAAACTTTGTTGATGTTAGTACAATTATTTCGAAAGAATAAAGAATACTTTTATTGGTTCACTGTCATAGAGATATAAGACTTAGATATGGGATAGATCTCTACAGTAGAATAAATTTCAAATACGAAATTTCTTAGAATTTAGATAAACCCTTACAAGTTTCGAGGACGAAACTTTTTTAAGGGGGGGAGGATGTAATCCCCCTAATTTTACGTAACCTGATTTTAACAAATACTTAAAATGTATACAGAATTATTTGTAATGATTGGAACAAGTAGTAAAAATCACTCCAAATTTTTTCGATTTAAAAATATCAAAGAATGAATTTGATTATAGTTGAAAGATTAAGAATCGTTACCAATAAAAAAATATATATTATTTCGAAGTACAAACTGTAACTTCTATGATCGCAAATAATTTAAGACGACAATACCAATCGTTCATATAAAATTACTGAATGCTTTAAGCTCATACTTCGGGAATAAATCATATGCTTGTTAACTAATGAAATAATAGTATTCAAAATCTAATAACAATATTAAGTAGCACTAGACAAAATATGTTATTATAGATAACTCCTATACAATAAAACGTAATATTTGGTAAAATAATCACTAGTTCAACAGAAAATCATAGTTAATCTTGAATTTAAGTCACAATAACAAACGATTAATTTCAAACCCGGTAAATACAATCTATTAACATTACTTTTGGTTATAGTACGATAATCTAAAAATGAATTATTAGGATTATCAATACATAATAGATACTAATACCGAGCATAATTATTAATTTAAATGAAATAAAAAATTTCAAAACTCGTTTGTTATATTTGTTAGAGAATTGAAATTGTTAAGACTCGGCTCCTAATTTAACTTGAAAATTAAATCACGTAAGTTAAACTACTAAAATAATTAATCATGTAAACTAAAAATCCGTATACATAAACAATCTAGAATTGTTATAGGAACTTAGAAAATTCTATTACGATAAAACTTGTGTATAATAGTAATAAATATACGTTTAAAAAAAAAGAAATTAATGTTTGCTAAAATATTTTAAGTTGTTAATTATTAAGCAAATAATAAACAAATCGATTATATATATATATATATATATATATAATATGGAAACCACCGCTGGAAATACATCACGAACAGAGAAGAATCTAAATTTATGTATATATATATAATATGCGCTGTAAATTCAACACGTTGTTGGAGACTCCGCCGTTGAACAGAGCAAAGTCTTCGGCAAGAAACAGAGGACCGGTGTAGAAATTTGTTCCACGCGCTGCGATTGATGCCACGAACAGAACATGTCAATCATGGATGCTGAACAAGATGATCGCTGCAGCTATTTCCCCCGCGCAAGATATCGTCCATGAGCAGCAGCAGCAGCAGAGTCTCACGCGCGAGAAAAATTTCTCCTCGAGCAGCAAGGATGCTGCCGTTCATTCTCTGCCACGCACAAGGCAGCTGGTGTTCCTCATGCGCAATAGATGAAAGTCACGCACGCTGGAACAGAATTCCCACGAGCAGCACAGACCGAACCAGCATCTTCTTCACGCGCAACCTGCTCCTTCCACGCACAGCAGCATGCTCAGAGGCGGAGTGAAATTCCACGCACACCAGCAAGCACCAGAACAGAGCCCCCATAGCTGACTTTTTACCTAACTTTCTCCGAATTTAAACACACAAATTCAACTTGAAAATGACTTGAAATCCAATTAAAATACTCCACATGTAATCAACATTAAATGCCAAGAATTACAGCTCAAATAATCAACCAAAACAACACCAAATCTGTCTTGAAAATCCCAAACCAGCAGCTGCAGCAGAGAATTCAAAACAGAACAGCAACATCCACACTTTCCAGCCCGATTTTAGATAAACATATAGGCTTAGCTTGAGTGGAGATTTTTGACCAAACAACCACCAATAGTAGGCCTCTATATGGACACTTCAACTACCATTTATTAGCTAGGAAAGAACAAGGGAAATCTGAACAAAAATTCATGCAAACCAACATAGAAAGATAACAAAACAGCAGCAGAAAACTTTGATTTTTGACCTCTGTTTTCACACGATTTTGATCCGATTTTTCTTGTAACTTGAGCTTCCAAATTACACTCATAAATGACCTTAATTAAGTAACAAACAAACCCAATTAATGCCCCTAGAAATTAACTACAAATTTCATACAAATTCAACCAAAATCGTCCTCAAATTCGCATCAAATTTCCAGCCGGAAAACATCAACAGAAACTTGTGTTTTTCAAGCTCAAAACACTCTCTTTAAGTCTCCTAACTTAGCCTAACCTTAGTACATATATATAGCCTTAAGTTAGACACAAAAGTGGCTCAAAATCTCTCCAAAAACAAGTTGAAATCCTAGCTACAAGAAGAGATACGAATTAGTCATTTCATTCACCATTTTTCCTCATTTAGATAACCTTCAAGGAATTCTAAAACAAAACACAACCTTTGTATTACTTCCTATATCATATCCAAGCCTTAACCACATCCAAAAACATCAATTCCCTCTTTCGAACAACACCAAAAACCAAGTTGAATAGCCTTTGGTGCATCATAAATCCAAGTTTGAATCTAAAAGGTAAGAATATGTACATACATATACTAGTTTAGTTAGATTAAATTTTGTTAGTTACTCATCCTTCTACTATACTCTTTAGATCACTACTTTCACCGAGAAGGAGGAACTAGACCCCATCTATTGTCTAACACAGGTAAGAATTATATCAATTTCAAATATTCATTACGTTTGCTCTTTAGAAGTTTGTCTTAGAAATTATCAAAATTAAGCTAGTATTATATTGATGACATTTAGACTATTTAATAAATAAATACAACAACTTGAAGATTTTTAAGTGTAGAAATTCAAGTCTTAGAAAGGAAAAAAAAACCATACCTGAGCTACAACAAGCTAAATTGAATTTCAAATAACTCATGTAAACCGTTGGAAAGAATGAATAAACTGTATTGATATGTTTGTTTAAAGCCAAAAACGACCCCACCAATGGAAAGAAAACGAAAAATTCTATGAAATCGACTACTTATTTGTTAAAAACGGATAAGAAACGAATTAGATATTACAAAAACAAAAATGAAAACACTGCTGCCAGATTTTTACGAACAGCACGGGCTGTTCTTTCCTTTTTCGTCCCCTTAATGACTTTTTTTGATAAAACTAACACCACTAATGGATTGTACTCGGAAAATACTATGAAAACGACTATTTATTCGTCGAAAACGGATTAGAAATGAGTTAGATATGATCAAAACAAATTTGGACTACAACTGTTAGGATTCACTTGAAACGTATGCATGTTATTCATGAATTTAAAAAAATTATACAAGTCTCTTTTCTTAAAAATAATTTCATTACTATAAAGTACTCTTCGGGTACTATCAAATCAACTATTTATACAACGAAATCGGATTTAAAACAAATAAGAAATCACAAATAGAAATTCACTCAGTTTTCACTTTTAAACCTATATCAATATTACTGTTATTTCTATTAGTATAGTTATGACTAGTACTAGTATTATTACTATTGTTTATAGTATCCCCTATTATTAATATTTTCATTAGAGTTATTAATATTGTTATTTTACGATAAAGTCACTGTATTTATAATATCATCAATTCTATTTTTGTCACTAATGGTATTATTTACTAGCTATCTAAAAATTGTTGTTATTATTATACTTGTATTTAATACTAATACTGATATTGATTTTTCAATACTAATATTACTAACAATATTATAGTATTACGCTTAGCTTGTTTTACAACAACAATAAAACTGAAGTATATTATAAATTTGATTTATTTAAAATACGATTGTTATTCTTAAAAGATATAGATACTAAAACATATCCATAAATAAATAAAAAAGAATAATAGAAAAATATTCTTTACTATAAGAATTAAAACCTTAATAAAAACTATATCAAATACCGATACGAAATAATTACACACCTATGAGAATTCAATTAAATTATTTAACGATACAGTAATCAGTATGACGATCTTAGTCTAATATCCGACGATAGAGATCAACACCTTTAAATTATAGGAAGACTTCTCTTACAGAAATAATCCAATAATAAATTTCTGTTATTTCCTTTCATAGGAAAATAGATCAATTTCGGACTGCCAGTAGCTTAGCGAGGACCACAGGTGAGGGAATTCTGATGATCTACTATTTGCTTGTGATTGCTACTGTTTGCTGTTATGTTGATTGTATTGCTTGTATGGAATGACTGACTGATGTGAGTGTTATCATCCGCATGATCACCTGCATAAATGGATAAAGATAATTATTCGACTAAACTAATTGGATATACTCGTCGCATGTGCTTGATCCCCTTGTAGGAAATGTCCCAATTTTGAAATCAAAAGTATTTCGAAATGTATTTTAAAGAAATCCGACTTGGAATATTCCAGGTTGTTTTTATATCCTTTAAAAAGGAAGAATTTGTGCTAAAAGAGTTTATGAGATAAACATGGGACATTTCCGAGTATTGTTGTGACAGTGGATGTGGCCTGAATTTGGGTCCACTGGTCACTTGGCGATAGATGTTACCTGAATTTGGGTCTATCCGCCGGATTCACCTTTATAGGTGATGGTTCTTTTTGGCAGTAGATGTTACCCGTGTAGGGGTCTACTTGTGCGATTCACCATAGATTGGTGATGGATTGTAAGAATGACCATTAAATTGGCATTATATATATTTAAATATGAACCAACGTAAATCACGTGAACACGTTGGGGAATATTTGTTGTTACCAATGGCGGTTAAGCATTGGGTGAGTCTGGATGGACGAAACCACCAGGCAGCCTCGTACGGTTAAGGCGAGGTGTCCCATGCGGGTAAGTATGGGAGACAAATGAAGTGTAGACAGGTAAATCTACATCGTCTATGGTTCCGGACCCCCATAGATGTGTTGCTTGCATTCATTACGTATGCATTCATATTGCGTATAGATAGATTTGCATGAGTGTATAATTAATGTTTGATAACTTGCGTGAACGGTAGTAGTGAGGAATGAACTCACTGAGCCCATGGTTCGCTCACCCCCTTACAGTTTTTGTGCAGGAATATTACTAGCTGGGATTGGGCTAGGAATGTGTGAAGAGAGCTTCTCTAACAAACTTTATTGAAGATAGAGATATAGGATATGGAAACTTAGAATGTAAATTAAATGAATTTTGAATTTTGTATGTTGTAGTTTGAAAACCCAATTTCACTATTTGGTGGGGGATACCGATTCTCTGCGATCTTGGTGGAAATTGGAAAATAGGATTCCAAAGTTGAAATACTGTAATATATTATATCATTTGTATGATAAATATTTATACATAAATAGAGTCTTGTATACTCTGACATACAAGACGGCTCTCATGTTACGGGTGCACACGTGATATGATAGCTTTAGATAAATCCTGTTAGGCCCCCATATTAGAGTCGTGACAGAAGTGGTATCAGAGCTCTAGGTTGTCAGAGATAGGAGCAACCTACCAAATGTGAGGTTGGGTAGAACCCGGGTAGATAAACTAAGTTGATAAATTAAAAGTCGTAGACAATTAGACTATATATATATTTATATATTACAAGTATCATATGGGCATATGTTGTCCACAAAGATGTAAATGAAAAAAAAATCTTACATCTTATTCTAATGACGAAAGACATTACAACCCTAACTAGAAGCCAAACCACAAGCTTCTAGGCGCGTCAAATCTACGTTAGCTAGATTACGAGATATATCTCTTCCCCTCCTCGTATGAACTGGAATTGACGAAGAAATTCAATAGCTATAGGTAAGTAAACATGACACTTCAGTAGGAATATCAGTTATATTTCCAAATATACCATAGTTTTACAAGAATCCCTTTGGTATTATACCAGAAAGTTGATTGACCAATTAAGGAGATTGAATGAAGTTTAAATAGTACCAATAATCAGTAACAAAATATACCTAACTTAATAATACTACTAATAATAAAGGAATGGTATATAGCTAAGAAATTATTGAAATCTCCAAATAAATTGAATAGCTTAAATACGATATTAAATAGATTTTTGGAAAACTTAGAAATAAAGTATAACTTAAAACTATATAGTAACCTAATTTTCCCTTTCTAGGTAATTGTTGACAACAGAAGGTGCAATGCTTCCCGACTTCATTAAATCGAATAAATTCTTTAATGGAAGGAAGGATGAACCTGACAAAACTGAAGATTGGCTAGCCTAAATTGAACGCTCCTTTGAGGCATATGAAGTCCCAGAACACTTGAGAGTAACGTATGGAACTTTTATGTTAAGGAAAAATGCAAGGATATGGTGGGACACCAAGAAGAACACAATGCCTCAAACAATTACTTGGGATGCCTTCAGACAAGAATTTTTGAAAGAATACATTCCTACTAGCCTTTGTCATAAATTATTTGTCGAACTGTTTACCCTGCAAAGAGGAAAAAGGAGTATTAATGAATATGAAAGTGAACTTAGGAGACTGATGCAATATGCTCCTCATAGGTTAAGAAACGATGAAGCTTGGCAAATACAGATATTTAAAAATGGATTAGACCCGGAAACTCGGACTAAGTTAGAAGAGCATGAGCTGCAAACATATGTTGAAAACGTGGAAAGGGCAAGAGTCATAGAATATGTTAAGGAAAAATTTTTGGAAAGGCAGAATGAGAAAACTAAGGAAACAACGATGAAAATCAAAGAATCAACCAAGTGCAATCATGAAAACAATAAATGCTCAAGATTGCAGAAGGATAAACTTGCAGTGATAAGGCCTTACCATATCAAATGTTGGAAGTGTAGCAAAGAGCATCATCCTAAAAAATGCCCAGAATTAAAAAGCAAATGCTCCTATTGCGGAAAAGTCGGGCACAAAGTGAAGCACTGTTTTAAGAGGAGAAATGTCATGAGATGTAATCTGTGTGGAAAACAAGGACATGATATTTCCTCATGCTATTCCAAATGATTAAACTAGCTAAATAATAGGAAACCAGTAGGAGTATGGTAAGCAGAAATATCCAACAAAGGATTTGTACGACTTACTATAGTGTCTTAGAGAATATCAAATTACTTGTACTGAAATCAGATATATAATGATATGAAATGTCGATGATTATGATGATATGAAAGTGTGTAAAAGGTAATGTGGAAAAACTAGAAGAAGCTCTAGTCTTTATTTTACTATGATTGACAGAAATAACATACAAATGTGAGACGAAACGAAAAAAAAAAAGGGGGATATCAAATATATTACCAGATGTATTTTACGTTGGTATTCAGACATGAAAATATTTGGAGAATTATTACAACATATGTGATGATAAGAATAGAAGAATTATTCGTTGATGACTCCATAAGACAAGAGATTTTATTAGAGGTATTACAGTAATCACACTAGTGAAGGAACCTAAAATGATGCAGAAGAATAAAATAAGTAATGTATTTTTCCTTACTATAATGATTCCATGGAGCAAGCCAACATTAAATTAGTAATGATGAATCATACTTTTGGAGACAATGGAGTAATCAAAGGGAAAATCTTAATAATTCAAACAATGAATATACCCATAGTCAATGAATTCATGAGCAATATGAAATTTCTATTCTTGATCCTTTAGAATACTATCTACTGATATCGTAGAAAATAAGAAATTTACGAGAGATATGAAGAAGAAACTTTGTTGATGTTAGTACAATTATTTCGAAAGAATAAAGAATACTTTTATTGGTTTCACTGTCATAGAGATATAAGACTATAGATATGGGATAGATCTCTACAGTAGAATAAATTTCAAATACGAAATTTTCTTAGAATTTAGATAAACCCTTACAAGTTTCGAGGACGAAACTTTTCTTAAGGGGGGGGAGGATGTAATCCCCCTAATTTTACGTAACCTGATTTTAACAAATACTTAAAATGTAATACAGAATTATTTGTAATGATTGGAACAAGTAGTAAAAATCACTCCAAATTTTTCTCGATTTAAAAATATCAAAGAATGAATTTGATTATAGTTAGAAAGATTAAGAATCGTTACCAATAAAAAAAATATATATATATTTCGAAGTACAAACTGTAACTTCTATGATCGCAAATAATTTAAAACGACAATAAACCAATCGTTCATATAAAATTACTGAATGCTTTAAGCTCAATACTTCGGGAATAAATCATATGCTTGTTAACTAATGAAATAATAGTATTCAAAATCTAATAACAATATTAAGTAGCACTAGACAAAATATGTTATTATAGATAACTCCTATACAATAAAACGTAATATTTGGTAAAATAATCACTAGTTCAACAAGAAATCATAGTTAATCTTGAATTTAAGTCACAATAACAAACGATTAATTTCAAACCCGGTAAATACAATCTATTAACAGTACTTTTGGTATAGTACGATAATCTAAAAATGAATTATTAGGATTATCAATACATAATAGATACTAATACCGAGCAATAATTATTAATTTAAATCTGAAATAAAAAATTTCAAAACTCGTTGTTATATTTGTTAGAGAATTCTGAAATTGTTAAGACTCGGCTCCTAATTTAACTTGAAAATTAAATCACGTAAGTTAAACTACTAAAATAATTAATCATGTAAACTAAAAATCCGTATACATAAACAATCTAGAATTGTTATAGGAACTTAGAAAATTCTATTACGATAAAACTTGTGTATAATAGTAATAAATATACGTTTAAAAAAAAAAGAAATTAATGTTTGCTAAAATATTTTAAGTTGTTAATTATTAAGCAAATAATAAACAAATCGATTAATATATATATATATATATAATATGGAAACCACCGCTGGAAATACATCACGAACAGAGAAGAATCTAAATTTATGTATATATATATAATATGCGCTGTAAATTCAACACGTTGTTGGAGACTCCGTTGAACAGAGCAAAGTCTTCGGCAAGAAACAGAGGACCGGTGTAGAAATTTGTTCCACGCGCTGCGATTGATGCCACGAACAGAACATGTCAATCATGGATGCTGAACAAGATGATCGCTGCAGCTATTTCCCCCGCGCAAGATATCGTCCATGAGCAGCAGCAGCAGCAGAGTCTCACGCGCGAGAAAAATTTCTCCTCGAGCAGCAAGGATGCTGCCGTTCATTCTCTGCCACGCACAAGGCAGCTGGTGTTCCTCATGCGCAATAGATGAAAGTCACGCACGCTGGAACAGAATTCCCACGAGCAGCACAGACCGAACCAGCATCTTCTTCACGCGCAACCTGCTCCTTCCACGCACAGCAGCATGCTCAGAGGCGGAGTGAAATTCCACGCACACCAGCAAGCACCAGAACAGAGCCCCCATAGCTGACTTTTTACCTAACTTTACTCCGAATTTAAACACACAAATTCAACTTGAAAATGACTTGAAATCCAATTAAAATACTCCACATGTAATCAACATTAAATGCCAAGAATTACAGCTCAAATAATCAACCAAAACAACACCAAATCTGTCTTGAAAATCCCAAACCAGCAGCTGCAGCAGAGAATTCAAAACAGAACAGCAACATCCACACTTTCCAGCCCGATTTTAGATAAACATATAGGCTTAGCTTGAGTGGAGATTTTTGACCAAACAACCACCAATAGTAGGCCTCTATATGGACACTTCAACTACCATTTATTAGCTAGGAAAGAACAAGGGAAATCTGAACAAAAATTCATGCAAACCAACATAGAAAGATAACAAAACAGCAGCAGAAAACTTTGATTTTTGACCTCTGTTTTCACACGATTTTGATCCGATTTTTCTTGTAACTTGAGCTTCCAAATTACACTCATAAATGACCTTAATTAAGTAACAAACAAACCCAATTAATGCCCCTAGAAATTAACTACAAATTTCATACAAATTCAACCAAAATCGTCCTCAAATTCGCATCAAATTTCCAGCCGGAAAACATCAACAGAAACTTGTGTTTTTCAAGCTCAAAACACTCTCTTTAAGTCTCCTAACTTAGCCTAACCTTAGTACATATATATAGCCTTAAGTTAGACACAAAAGTGGCTCAAAATCTCTCCAAAAACAAGTTGAAATCCTAGCTACAAGAAGAGATACGAATTAGTCATTTCATTCACCATTTTTCCTCATTTAGATAACCTTCAAGGAATTCTAAAACAAAACACAACCTTTGTATTACTTCCTATATCATATCCAAGCCTTAACCACATCCAAAAACATCAATTCCCTCTTTCGAACAACACCAAAAACCAAGTTGAATAGCCTTTGGTGCATCATAAATCCAAGTTTGAATCTAAAAGGTAAGAATATGTACATACATATACTAGTTTAGTTAGATTAAATTTTGTTAGTTACTCATCCTTCTACTATACTCTTTAGATCACTACTTTCACCGAGAAGGAGGAACTAGACCCCATCTATTGTCTAACACAGGTAAGAATTATATCAATTTCAAATATTCATTACGTTTGCTCTTTAGAAGTTTGTCTTAGAAATTATCAAAATTAAGCTAGTATTATATTGATGACATTTAGACTATTTAATAAATAAATACAACAACTTGAAGATTTTTAAGTGTAGAAATTCAAGTCTTAGAAAGGAAAAACCAAAACCATACCTGAGCTACAACAAGCTAAATTGAATTTCAAATAACTCATGTAAACCGTTGGAAAGAATGAATAAACTGTATTGATATGTTTGTTTAAAGCCAAAAACGACCCCACCAATGGAAAGAAAACGAAAAATTCTATGAAATCGACTACTTATTTGTTAAAAACGGATAAGAAACGAATTAGATATTACAAAAACAAAAATGAAAACACTGCTGCCAGATTTTTACGAACAGCACGGGCTGTTCTTTCCTTTTTCGTCCCCTTAATGACTTTTTTGATAAAACTAACACCACTAATGGATTGTACTCGGAAAATACTATGAAAACGACTATTTATTCGTCGAAAACGGATTAGAAATGAGTTAGATATGATCAAAACAAATTTGGACTACAACTGTTAGGATTCACTTGAAACGTATGCATGTTATTCATGAATTTAAAAAAATTATACAAGTCTCTTTTCTTAAAAATAATTTCATTACTATAAAGTACTCTTCGGGTACTATCAAATCAACTATTTATACAACGAAATCGGATTTAAAACAATAAGAAATCACAAATAGAAATTCACTCAGTTTTCACTTTTAAACCTATATCAATATTACTGTTATTTCTATTAGTATAGTTATGACTAGTACTAGTATTATTACTATTGTTTATAGTATCCCCTATTATTAATATTTTCATTAGAGTTATTAATATTGTTATTTTACGATAAAGTCACTGTATTTATAATATCATCAATTCTATTTTTGTCACTAATGGTATTATTTACTAGCTATCTAAAAATTGTTGTTATTATTATACTTGTATTTAATACTAATACTGATATTGATTTTTCAATACTAATATTACTAACAATATTATAGTATTACGCTTAGCTTGTTTTACAACAAAATAAAACTGAAGTATATTATAAATTTGATTTATTTAAAATACGATTGTTATTCTTAAAAGATATAGATACTAAAACATATCCATAAATAAATAAAAAAGAATAATAGAAAAATATTCTTTACTATAAGAATTAAAACCTTAATAAAAACTATATCAAATACCGATACGAAATAATTACACACCTATGAGAATTCAATTAAATTATTTAACGATACAGTAATCAGTATGACGATCTTAGTCTAATATCCGACGATAGAGATCAACACCTTTAAATTATAGGAAGACTTCTCTTACAGAAATAATCCAATAATAAATTCTGTTATTTCCTTTCATAGGAAAATAGATCAATTCGGACTGCCAGTAGCTTAGCGAGGACCACAGGTGAGGGAATTCTGATGATCTACTATTTGCTTGTGATTGCTACTGTTTGCTGTTATGTTGATTGTATTGCTTGTATGGAATGACTGATTGATGTGAGTGTTATCATCCGCATGATCACCTGCATAAATGGATAAAGATAATTATTCGACTAAACTAATTGGATATACTCGTCGCATGTGCTTGATCCCCTTGTAGGAAATGTCCCAATTTTGAAATCAAAAGTATTTCGAAATGTATTTTAAAGAAATCCGACTTGGAATATTCCAGGTTGTTTTTATATCCTTTAAAAAGGAAGAATTTGTGCTAAAAGAGTTTATGAGATAAACATGGGACATTTCCGAGTATTGTTGTGACAGTGGATGTGGCCTGAATTTGGGTCCACTGGTCACTTGGCGATAGATGTTACCTGAATTTGGGTCTATCCGCCGGATTCACCTTTATAGGTGATGGTTCTTTTTGGCAGTAGATGTTACCCGTGTAGGGGTCTACTTGTGCGATTCACCATAGATTGGTGATGGATTGTAAGAATGACCATTAAATTGGCATTATATATATTTAAATATGAACCAGCGTAAATCACGTGAACACGTTGGGGAATATTTGTTGTTACCAATGGCGGTTAAGCATTGGGTGAGTCTGGATGGACGAAACCACCAGGCAGCCTCGTACGGTTAAGGCGAGGTGTCCCATGCGGGTAAGTATGGGAGACAATGAAGTGTAGACAGGTAAATCTACATCGTCTATGGTTCCGGACCCCCATAGATGTGTTGCTTGCATTCATTACGTATGCATTCATATTGCGTATAGATAGATTTGCATGAGTGTATAATTAATGTTTGATAACTTGCGTGAACGGTAGTAGTGAGGAATGAACTCACTGAGCCCGTGGTTCGCTCACCCCCTACAGTTTTTGTGCAGGAATATTACTAGCTGGGATTGGGCTAGGAATGTGTGAAGAGAGCTTCTCCAACAAACTTTATTGAAGATAGAGATATAGGATATGGAAACTTAGAATGTAAATTAAATGAATTTTGAATTTTGTATGTTGTAGTTTGAAAACCCAATTTCACTATTTGGTGGGGGATACCGATTCTCTGCGATCTTGGTGGAAATTGGAAAATAGGATTCCATAGTTGAAATACTGTAATATATTATATCATTTGTATGATAAATATTTATACATAAATAGAGTCTTGTATACTCTGACATACAAGACGGCTCTCATGTTACGGGTGCACACGTGATATGATAGCTTTAGATAAATCCTGTTAGGCCCCCATATTAGAGTCGTGACAGGAGGGCACTCTAGTAGGACCCCAAATGTCAAAATGAATATAGTCCAGAGTGCCTTTAGTATTATGGGTACCTATGGTGAACTTGACCCGTTTTTGCTTCCCAAATACGCAGTGTTCACAAAACTTCAATTTGTCAATGCCTTGCCCATCTAGAAGTCATCGCTTACTTAATTCTACCATACCAGCTTCACTCATATGCCCCAGACACATATGCCATAGCCTAGTGGCATCTTCATCCAACAAGGAGGAACCAACGGATGCATCACCTGTCATAATAGAACCCTACAATGAATAAAGATTAGCAATCTTTCTATGGCCTTTCATCATCACTAGCAAACCCTCACTGATCTTTAGGACTCCATCTTCACCTGTATCCCGATACCCTTTCAAATCAAGGGTACTAAGAGAAATAAAATTTCTGTTCAAATCAAGAATGTGTCTCACATCACCAAGCGTTCTAACCACGCCATCAAACATCTTGTTCTTAATCGTTACAATACCTGCAACTTTACAAGAAGTGTTATTTCCCATCAAAACAATACCTCTGGAAACCGTTGCATATGTTGAAAACCAATCCCGATTGGGACACATATGAAAGGTACATCCAGAGTCCAAAATCCACTCTTTGCTAGCCTGTGAATCACTATTAGAAGCAACAAGAAGATCACCGTCAATATGATCTTCAACAACATCGGCCTCAGCCGCTTTATCGTATCGATTTTGCTTTTAATTCTCACCAGTCTTCTTATTTTTATTCTGCAGTTTATAACAATCTGCCTTAATGTGGCCTTTCTTCTAGCAATAGTTACAAGTTTTAAATCTATTTGAAGATTTAGATCTGCCTTTAGAATTCCCACCAGACTTACGGTCTTGACTCCTACCACGTGCTACCAAACTTTCAGAAGTAGACTCAGATTTAATTACAAGATCTTTCATCTTGTCAAAAGAGCTTAAACCAGCATAAACTTCATCAATCAACAAAGTATTATGACTATACAGAAGGGTATCTTTAAAGGTCGCATATGATAGAAGCAAAGAACATAATAGGATTAAACCTAAATCATCTTCATCATACTTAACTTCCAACATTTCTAAATCAGAAACAATTTCTTTAAAGGTTAAGTGATCATTAAGAGACGCACCTTCTTCCAAACGATGAGAATACAATCTCTGTTTCAAATGCAACTTACTGGTTAAGCTTTTCGTCATGCATAGTTGTTCTCGTTTCAACCACAATGTGGCCGCGGTCTTCTCCTTAAGCACATCATGAAGAATCTCTGATTCGATAGATGGATATGGATCTGCGTAAGGGCTTTTTTGTCTTTTTGCTGCTTTTCATCCAGTGACCAAGATGCAGGCATCTTGTCAAACCCTAGAAGTGCATTATCAAGATCCATCTGTGCCAGAACCACTAGCATCTTCACCTGCCAGAACGAGAATCTGGGTTACGATCCAAAAGAGGAATATTGTACTTCATAGTTGCCATTATCAAAACCTACTCTCTGATAATAATTTGTTATAAACAAATCATACAATTGAAAACGATAATAGTAAGCAGAAAGTAAAGAACACACAGATTTTATGTAGAAATCCTTTCAAGAAAAACCACGGGCAGAGGCGGGAGAGGAATCACACTATATAAAAGTAGGAGTACAAAGGTTTGAGATAATTACAACTCTAAACTTTCAAATTTCTCAATGGAAATTTTGTATATGTGATGTGTTATGTATATCACCCTAGAAACAACACATATATATATGTGTGTGTATATAATGATAACCAACATAATGGCCTAATTGTGACATTTAAATATGTAATTAATGAGTAATAAAGGCCTGAATTATGACCGTTAAATATATAATCAATGAATAATAAATGTGTAGTCAAATATTCATTCATTAACATTTAACTATGGGAGTCGGTTACAGAAATCAGCTCACAAACTCCAACATATAGCAACATACGCCGGCGGTGTACCCACCCTACGCCGACGGCATTGAAGCCGATGTAGCAATCCTGAAGCTCTCGGTAAGAATTCTTCTATTTCAATGCTACCTTTTTAATTCATCTAAGCCAGCGGCCTTGCTTCCCCTGTTGCAAGTGTATAACAATTTCATCTCTTTGTTTTTACAAAATATCTCCTTATATTCAAGTTCTCTTCCAAGTATATGCCATATACTTAAGGTATCCTTGATTTCAAAGTATTCTAAATATATACTTCATATATTTAGAATCTTCTTGGTTATATAATCTAGGAGTTGGATCTATAACCCTAACAAATTCTTTATTAATTTACCAATTCTAGCTACATCAATATAATTTTTCATTTAAAATAGTAGTTTTCAAAAATATATGGTTCAATGGACTCTTATTTAGCAACCTTTAACTATTATTTCTCGACCAAATGAAAATGTTTACAATTTTTTTCCCTTCATAAAGGTAAATCAATCAATATAGAATTAATGCTTCACTAAAGAACAGCAATGACGAAAAATTGAAAAAGTTATTAAGATTTTTGTTCAATAACTAAAATCCATCCACAACTCCAAGAAAAAGTATAATTAGTTTATTAATCATATAATACAAAAATGATTGAATTGTAATTTTAAACTCCATTGAGTTCATATGTGATGATATTGCTTTAAATAATATTCGATTTCGACAATAATTGGAGCAAAACACTAGTGGTAAGGAGATTCTATGTTGAATCTGAAGAAATTAATGAAAGTGAGATTTGTGGTGATGAAGAGAGAGTTATACAACTTACAATGTATTCTTAGTTGATTGATAAAGAAAATTATTTATGACGATATGTGAAAAAAGGCTATTCAATTAGGATAGAAAATGTGAAGAAGTATTTGTATAAGAAAAATGGGAAAGGGAAATAAATAATAAAATTCTTAAAAAATTATGAAAATATCATTAGAATGGAAATAATCCTAAATTTTGACAAGTTAAACTCATATATTTAAGAGATAAGTTTAGTCAGGTCTAAACCAAAAAAAAAAAAAGATAAAATATAATAAGATAAAAATACAAAACAAAAGGTATTGGAAAATTTTGAGAAGGCTGATGAATTCTGTATTAAAGGTCAACTGTGTTTGGTTTTGTTGATGAAGGTTGATGTTGTTTCTGATGAAGGCTGGCTGCTTATATCTTGTTTTTGCCGACCTTAAATGTTTCATTTTTCCAAATTTGCATAAGTCTTTTCCATTTTGAATCTATTTGCATTATAATTTGTTCAAGACCTGAAATATCACATTAAGCACGCTTAAGTTTCATTTCCTCATGATTTCTATAAATCAATAACAATTTAACAGAAGTTTTTGAACAAAAATTGAGTTTAATGTGTTTTTATCAAAATCCCCTATACTTGAACTTTTGCTTGTGTCACGCCCCTAAGAGTACCCGAAACGTGGCAGTCCACCGCACATAATATTAAAGCTAATGAATGAAAACCTTAGTCACGTAAGAGCTTTGATATCACGTGCAAAATGTCTTCCAAGATAGTAGGAGATTCAAAGGGGTATTACATTTAAGCAAATAATGAAAGCTTGCAAGAATTTATAAGGATAACATGTAATAATTATTAAGATCAAATTCTTACAACTTCCTAGGGCATTCCTCCGTTCTTAAAGTCTTGCTATTCTAAGCCAACATACATAAATATATCAAAAGCCTACTATAGAGATTTTCTTAGAAGCCTACACCAAAAACTAAAAAAGCAAACTTCTTCCAAAAACTCCTAGTAATTTTGGCTCATACCTAACAAAAGGGGCTCCTTGATGCCAACAACAAGTAATCAAAATGTAACAAAAAGCTATAGGAGTATAAGCAAAACTAGCTTAGTAAGATAACTCCATTCTTCAAAATATTTCCATAAAAACATATAAGTATTTTAGACAATCATATGTGTATGCAACAATTATATGAGCAATCAAAATACACACGATTAATCGGAAACCATATATAGGATGGATTTTACGCCCTCCATGTCAGGAGTTGGGTGGTTACTGGCCCATTCGACCATTAATAATTACAGATTTACCAGCTTCTACTTACCTATGTAGACTTCTCAACTACTGCTGGCCACTACTACAACTCCTCGTTTCCCCACACGAAATAGAGTAGCGAAAAAAATGAATGTGACTCACAATATGTCATGTATGAATCATTTTTAATATTGGTTTATCCAATTATTATTAATTTCAAGTTAAATGTGACTAAAACAATATTCATCATACTATTGTAAGAGAACATAAATTATTCATCAAATCTTCTTTCGATATACTTAGCTTTTTATTCAACAACCACTTTATTCAACATGCATCTAATTCACATGACATTTCATTCTTTTATTTTTTTTCCTTAATCTCTAGTGTCACTAATTACAAGGACATTTAAGAAAACGTGATTAGTAAGGGATTAACTCACTCCATGGCGATTGCTCCTAGTCGAAATAGTCCTCCGGAAAAGCGATATCGGTTCTTTCTTCACATAAACAAGATGAAATACCCAAAATGATTCTTTATAGAATTTATACTTAAAGATTCTAAATCCATCTTCTAATTGCGGTATAAATCCGACTTATAAAAATTCCAACTTAAAATGGCCATAACTTGCTCATTTTAACTCAGAATTTCGCATATTATATGTCGTTTTCTACCTACTCAAAAAGATCTTTCTAATTATAAGGTTATTTTCATTGTAAGAAGTCATATGGATCTTGGATCAAACGGGTATAGATTCACCACGAAAATTCCATCCTTTAAAAACAAATTTTTCTAATCCTTCCTTCACTCAAAACTTGTTAAGCAAAACTTAAATATGTATATGTTTGGAAAGAATTCTTTTGGTACATAAATAGATTCATAATTTATGCATGATGCTATAGGTTTTGTCTCATTTAATTAATTTCCATAAAACAACTTTTCCTAGGTTTGGAAAAATTAGATTTGTTGTTAAACTTTTTTTTATGTAGTTGAAATAAATTTATAAATTCTTAGGTTATCATAATTTAATGTTCTATATTTTTATTTTTTAGTTTATCAAAAATGAGTTGAAATAGAGTTTGGTCTTTTTAAATTATCTACCAATTTTTTTTTTTTAGGAATCGAAAAATGGAGTTTCAAAAGTTTTCTTTAGTAGTACCTAATGTTCTTATTGATATTATATCTTTATTTTAGAAAAATGAGTTTATTCTTTGAAAATTTAATTTCTTAGATTGTTGAAAACTTTTATTTCTCTAAGTGGATTTTCTTAAGACTTGTAAGTCGATTTTTACTTTAGCTTGAAAACTTTTTTAGTTCTTAGTTTAGAAAGTTGGTAAAAATTGGCATAGTATCAAGTTATCATCTATATATCAAAATTCTTATGTTGTCTTTTGAAAAGAAAGTATTTTAGGCTTTGAAGAAATTTCTTTACCAATAGTCTAAAATTTCATGACGAGCTTATATAAATGTTTGGAAGGAGTTTGTTAAAATCATCCTTCTAAGTCTTGGTGAAAAATATTTGTTAAGTGACAAAATTTCAAGAGTTTAGTCTTTCATAAAAAGATATCTTTTTATTTAGACAACAACACATTAGCCATGCATGAAAATGATTATGTAGTTTATAAAAAGATAAGAATATCGTAAGATAAGATAATAATCAATATAAGAAACAAATAAGCATAATAATAATGTCAAGTAGTAGGAGCCTTAGCTTCATAAAGGCTTCCCGAGACTAAGAATAGACTAGTCCCAAAAGAAAAGAAATTTGTTTTGACTTGATGAGGATAAGTCTAAGACTAGAAAGACTAGTATTAAAATAATGATAGATTCAACAGACCAAGTTTTAAATTTATAAATTTTCTAAATCGTTTTCTTCTCAACTATGGTCTTATAGGGCAAGCGCACCCATCAGATGTAGCATAGAGAAATGATCTAGGTCATATTCCTAGGGAACGTTGATGATACTTTTACTCACTCTTTTCCTATTATCTAGCAAAAAAAATCAGATTTGGCTTTATATACATAGAAACTAAACTAAGTCTAATATTCATAGATTTCGCAGCAAGCATACAAAAGGATAAATCAATTCACAAGGTTGCTTGAGTCATGCTTTACCTAAGATCTATTTATATGGCTCAAGAATTTTCTCAAAAAGTTGTATTGATTATTGAACCATCGGATTCACTAAATTATGCTAATGCTTCTCTCAAAGTCAAAAGGACCTAAACCTAAGCCAAACTGTCGGAATGTCTTCCTAACTATTAGCAACTTAAATTTGCATAAAGAACAAGAATCCTTCATTTTAAAACCAAACTAATGAATTCAAAATGAGTGATAGAAGATTTCACCATCCCTATCTCTAGGTGATTATGAGCAATCTCATCAATAGCTTTAGATCTATTCATTAACTCAACCTCTCGATCTATTTTTAACAAAAATCAAACATAAATCCAATAGGATGCACCATCCAATTAGACTCATTCTTTAGGCATAAGCTATTGAATACAATAAAATCAACACGTTTTGAAATTAAGAATAAAAGAATCACATGAAATCAATCAAGGATCCACAATACCCAAGCAATATTAAACTACTCCTCAATAGATAAAACAATATAAATCAATAACAAGGAGAAATAGAAAGGATCTAAAATTAGATTAGCAATACAAACAATGTTCTTTGATGAATTGATATACTCAAGCACAAATGCTTCTGTGAAAATACATAAAAGTATGCTTTTTTCTTGTCTTTATCTCTCTTTTTCTTGTTCTTCTCCCCTTTTTGTTCTTCTCTCCATCTTCATTTTATAATGATTTCGCATAAATGGAATTAATGCTCATTGATGGAGGAAATGGCAAGTTACGAGAGTTACGGGACTTTTGGCTTTTCAAAGTTTCACATAAATGGAATTGAATGCTCATTATGGAGGAAACGGGAAGTTATGGGAGTTACAAGTCTTTTGGCTTTTCAAAGTCTCATATAAATGGAATTGAATGCTCATTATGGAGGAAATGGAAAGTTACGAGAGTTACGAGTCTTTGGTTTATCAAAGTAACACCCCTTTAATGTCCAATAGACGTTTCTTTAATAAATAGGGGGTTACTATTCAATAAAAAAGTCGTTTCTCATTAAGTAATGGACTATGAAATCGAAAGATTTAGGGATAGGTCATGTCGCTTGAGTATGTCTGGCCGTTTTCCTCTATGTAAAAATTGACATGGCTAGGGATACGACTTGTCCCAGAGTCATGTCCTTGTGTGGTCTTTTTTCTTCACTGACACGACTTGGGACACGGCTTATCCCAGAAATGTCCCTTGTAAAGTTAATTTTTCAGATTGACACGATTTGGGACAAGTCATGTCGCTGTTGTATCTTTTTAAAACTTAAGATTTAGACCTTGATTGTGCTTTTCCTTGACATGGTTGAAAGACATGGCATGTCTTTGTTATGTTAACAACTTTTTGGTCCAAACTTTGCATTTTTGACCCGTTTTTCCTTCTTTCCATAAAATAACTCCTTTAAAGGCCTGAAAGCATAAATTAATATTTTTAAGTGCCAAATTCATAATATTTATCAATAAAATGATCAATAAAAGTCCAATTTGGCATTCATAAAATGGGAATAATTTTGGTTTATCAAATAACATGAAAGTAAATAAATTGCAATGAAAACAAATAAATTACAATAACAAGTGAGCTTATATACTCTAAAATATATATATAATATATATATAACTACATAGATATATTTAGTTAGATATAAATGTGAACAACATAAAAGAAAAATAGATTTATGAACAAGAACAATGTATGAACATATTGTTGCTTTCCTAATCTCCATGGGTTTAGAAACCTTACACCATGTTCATACTAAGCTAATGAACATAAAAAAAGCTTAAAGGATTATTACCTATAAAAGAAAAAGAAAGTAGAGAGAACTTTAAGAGAACTTTTGGAGATATTTTGGGATAGTAATGGTAGTGTAACAAAGGTATGAAGGAAATGGAAGAAATGGGTGGTATTTATAGGAAAAAGTGGAGGATAATTTACGTTAATTAAATAAGTAAAAATTAAAATAAATATGAGTGAAAGAGGGAGCAGGTTAGCGCCATCTTGAGGGAGAGAGAGAAGAAAAATTTATTCTTTTTGTATTTTTGTTAATGAAAAGTAAGATGTGAGAGATATGAAGTTATATTGGAAATAAAAATTGTAAAAAAATAGGTGTATAGATTATAAGAATAGGTTGTAATAGTAGTGAATAGTAATGAATAGTAAACAAGACAATTAAAGTACTGATAGTAATAAAAATACACGTAAAAGGCTATATCTGATATTTTTAGTTATCGAAAAATTCTAAAACTATTATATTCTAACTCTTCATATAATTACGAGTCTAATGGTATTATCTAGATATTTTTACCATCCTATGAATTCGGACTCAAATTTTTAAAACTGATCCCGTTCGGGTACGAAACAAACTTAATTTTTTCAAATCTAATCCTTTTATGTTCCGATATATCCCTACGGACCATAATCTATGATTATCTTGATTTCATTGTTCTAGGTTTAAGAGTACGAGATTACTGAATCTAAACACATTGTTTTGACTTGTATGGCTATTAAGGTTTTTGTTTGATTTCCGGTCGATGAAGGTTAATAAAATTATCGAAAATTCTAAGGGCTTACAGCTTGTCTTCAAGAAAATAAATCAAACCAATGGAGAAATCTGTCATAGAGAGTACAAATTTTCACTTTCTCAATTTCAAGCATCTTCTCTATATTATGACTTGCATTGCTAGTATGTACAGCTCTAACCAAAATGGTTACATGTAATTAGATAACCATAATCAAAATTTAGTAGCTAATCTGGACAAAACAAATTTTAATTCCAATGTTTAGCAGAAAAAAGTTTTATCCAAAAGTAAATACTCAGTCTAATAAAGAAAAACACCCATCCAAACTTCATTGGACATTAGCAAGCATATATTCCTAGCAATATAGAGTGAAAGCATATGGTATATACTCTTTCCCTAGATTTTCTCCCTTTTTATTATAAGTCTTTTCTCACTAGGTATTTCATCATTCGTTTCCTTTTGATTCATACAAGCAGACACATTTTTTTTTTCAAAGTTCAAGAATTGAACTTTTATCTTTCCTCCCATTCTCATTATAGTGAGTTCATTGAGTCGACCCATCCTGGACTCATTGCCCAAGTGACTAGGTTTTAAAGAGACCCCTACGAATGCTTCCTCACTCAAACATTCAAGTTCGAATACTCTTGACTCAATTACCTGAGTTGATGGAGTAAAAGTCATGCTTGTTTCATTCTTTTCTTTTGAATGCTATATCAAGATTAAGACTTTTTTATGAAGGATCGCCAAGTAAAAAGTTTCATTTACCTCTTTCACTAAGTGTTGAAAAGTTGTCAAAACAACTCAAAAGAGTATGTACAAGCTAACTTTTTCCTAGAAGTAGACCTGTATTTTTTACATAAGAACTTGACCTACTCTCAAACTTCCAAGTCCAAGGCTAAATACAAGGTAAATTTGTTCCTTAAAGATTTCACTACTTAATTTTAACTAAGTATTCTAATAACAATCGCAGGTTAATAAGGCACCTAATCAAGTCAATTTCATATTTTTATAGATGCTATCAACAATAATTAGCACAATCTCCAAATTTCGTAAATTTTTTGAAAACTTGGCCTAAAATTTTCCATATAACATTGAAGGAAAAATAATTCAAAGTGTGGTTCAACAATTCAACAATTCAAACATCAGCAAACAGCTATACTCAATTCTTCATTCTCCACATCACATTATCCCTTTCCCTACACTTAGATTAAACAGTATCCTCACTGTTACTAATTCAGCTCAATAAAGGAAAGATATAAAGATGAAAGAGAAAGGAATAACAGTATTTCTCCAGTTTAAAATTTGAAGTGCTTGGAGTTCCAACCCTTATAGCACAAGAGAGAGAGAAGTCTTCATGTTAAATCCACCTTGTTAGCAAAGCAAAAGAGAAAACAAACAAAACAAAACTATTTTTATTAAACATGGGTTGCCTCCTATGAAGCACTTTTCTTTAATGTCTTTGGCTAGACGTAGCTACTCTTAATTGTAATGAGGACATTCTAAACTGGTTTCTTCAACATTACACACTTGAAAACCTTCATAGAAAGGTTTCAAGCAATGACCATTAACTTTAAATATTTTACCCATTTCAAGGTTATGACTTTCAACTGCACCATGAGGAAACACATTAGTAACAACAAAAGGTTCAACCCACCTAGATCTAAAATTACTAGGAAACAATTTCAACCGTGAATGGTAAAGTAAAACTTTTTGAACAATAGAAAAAATTTCTTGTAAATCATTGGATCATGAAAAGCTTTGGTCTTTTCCTTATAAATTTTTATGTTTTCATAAGCATCATTGTGGATCTCCTCAAGTTCTTGCAATTGAAGATTCCTTTTTTCACCTGCTTCATCTAGTCTCACATTACATTACTTTACAGCCCAATACGCCCTATATTCTTACTCAACAGGAAGATGACATGGCTTGCTAAACACCAGACGGTAAGGAGATATACCTATAGGGGTCTTATAAGCAGTCTGATAGGCCCACAAAGCATCATCAAGCCTCATACTTCAGTCTTTCCTATTCAGACGAACATTCTTTTGAAGAATAGACTTGATTTTTTGTTTGTTACCTTGACCATTCCATTTTTCTATGGATGATATGCTATATGAGTGCCATAGTTACTAATAAGAGCTCTTAGCATCCCAAACCTAGCAAAAATATGAGATTTGAAAAAATCTACAACAACTTTAGCATCGTTAGTTTAGGTAGCTTTAGCTTCTGCCCACTTTGATACATAATTCACAACTTGAAGAATATAAGCATTTCCAAAAGAAGGAGGAAAACCCATAAAATCCATACCCTAAACATCAAATATTTCACAAATAAAAGGGGTAAGTGGATTTGATCGCTATGTCCTAAATTTCCAACTTTTTGGCATCTTTCACAAGACTTACAAGACATATATGAATCATGAAACAGAGAAGGCCAAAATAATCCACATTCTAATACCATCTGAGCTGTTCTCTTAGGACTAAAATGTTCTCTACATGCATAGGAATGACAAATTGCAAAACAGAAGGAACATCCTTCTGAGAAATACACCTTCTAATAATTTGATTAGAACAATGCTTCCAAAAATAAGGGTCATCTAGTATCACTTTTAACTTTATCTTTTTGAGCTCTAGAAAAATCACTTGGTAATGTTCTAGTAACTAAATAGTTAACAATATTAGCATACCAGGGAATCGTCTTTTGAACAAAAAGAGATACACATTTGGTAAATCATCTTGTAATGGTGTTGACTCTTCACTTGTAGGTATTCTACTGAGGTGTTCTACAACCAAATTTTTTGTGCCTTTTCTATCCCATATCTCTATATCAAACTCTCATAATAAGAGTATCAATTTGATAAGCCTTGGTTTTGCTTCCTTCTCCGAGAGCAAGTACTTGAGATCTACATGATAAGAATACACAATCACTATAGTGCCAAGTAAGTAAGAACGAAATTTTTCTAAAGCAAAAACAATAGCTAAAAGTTCTTTTTTGTTGTTGAATAATTGCATTGTGAACTATCAAGTGATCTTGAGGCATAATATATGACATGAGGAGCTTTTCCAACTCTTTTGCTGAGGACAGCATCAATTGCATGGTTGCTTGCATCACACATCCTCTTAAAAGGGATATTCCAGTCAGGTGGTTTGATATTTGAAGCAAAAGTCAACTTTTCCTTCAATTTGTCAAAAGCATGCTTGCAGGCTTCATCAAACTCAAATGCCACATCTTTCTACAACAATCTACATAGGGGCTGAGTGATCTTGGAAAAATCTTTGATAAAGCGCCTATAGAAACGTGCACCTTCAAGAAAAGAACAAACTTCTCATACATTTAGGGGGTAAGGCAAGGATTTAATCACTTCTGTTTTAGCTTTATCTACTTTAAGTCCCCTGGAAGATACAATGTGACTTAAAATAAGACCTTGATCAACCATAAAATGACACTTTTCATAATTTAGATCAAAGTTTGTTTCTATGCATCTTTTAAGCACTTTTGTAAGGTTAGTAGGACATGAATCAAAGGTATTACCATAGACAGTAAAGTCATCCTTGAAAATCTCTATGATATTCTCCACATAATCTGAAAATATACTAACCATACACCTTTGAAATGTGGTAAGAGATTTGCAAAGTCCAATGGCATCCTTTGATATGCAAAAGTTCCAAATGGGCATGTGAAGGCGGTTTTCTCTTGATCTTCAGGAGCAACTGGAATTTGATTGAAAACTTGAATAGCCATCAAGAAAACATTAATGCGAATGACCAGTTAAACGTTCAAGCATTTGATTGATAAAAGGAAGGGGAAAATGATCTTTCCTAGTTGATGCATTTAACTTCCTATAATCAACACAACCTTCCATCCATTTTGAACATGAGTAGATACCAACTCACCATTAGAATTTTCTATTACAGTTAAGTGGTTTCTTGGGAAAAACTTAAATTGGACTTATTCATTTATTATCATAAATTGGATAGATCATACATGCATCAAGAATTTTTATGATCTCTTTCTTTACCACTTCCATCATTGGTGGGTTCAGTCAGTGTTAGACTTCTCTTGAAGGCTTGCAATTTCACTTCAATAGGATCTTATGCATGCTTGGGGAAGGGCTCAATCCTTTAATGTTAGCTATGGTCTATCCAATGGCTTCATTGTACTCTCTAAGAACCCGAATTAGCTTTTCTTCTTCTAAAGCACTTAGTTTGTTGGAGACTATCACTGCAAGAGTTTCTTTTTCTCCAAGAAAAATGTACTTTAAATGATCTGGCAAGTGTTTCAATTCTAACTTTAGTGCCTGCATAATAGAAGGAAGGATTTTTATGTTAGAAGAAGGCAATTGAATGTAAGACATACCATACCTTAAAGGCTTTAATGATTCCAATTCATGAATTGTGTCCTACAAGTCAGAGGATATGACAAACTTCTTTCAATTTTCCTCAATTTCTAAACAGTAAAACTCCTATCAAGTATAATTGTCAACTTATCATCATCTAGCAATTCAAATGTTTCTATTCTAATGGATCAATAACATCCATAACAAAAATAGGAGAGACATCAGTAGGATATTTCATGGCATCATAAATATTAAATCTAATAATCTCACCATCAAATTCCATAGTAAGTTTATCATCATGCACATCAATTTTTATCTTAGATGTCTTAAGAAATGGTCTCCTTAACAAAATCAATGATGAATTAGGAGAATCATCATTTTCCATGTCAAGAACATAAAATTCAGTAGGGAAAACCAAAAACATCTTTTAAAACACCCTTTAGATAAACATTAGACCTATAAGCAAGTTGAATAATCACACTTGTTTCCATTAATGGACCAACATTTAAGCACTGATAAACAGATAGAGGCATAACATTGATTGAAGCATCTAAATCACACATAGCTTTTGCAATTCCGACGTTTCTTATTTTACAAGGAATGGTAAACATACTTGGATCCTTGCATCTAGGAGGAAGCTTCCTTTGAAGGATAGCTAAAACATTTTTACCTACGCTTATCTTCTCATTTCCCTTCAGCTTTTTCTTGTTAGTGCACAATTCCTTAAGAAATTTAGCATAATGAGGTACTTGTTTAATTGCATCGAGTAAAGGGATATTTACCTCAACCTTGCGAAAGGTCTCAAGGATCTCCTTTTCTTCCTCTTCTTTCTTGGACTTTGCTAATCTGGAAGGAAAAGGACGTGTTGTCACAATGCCTTGAGTGGTTCAACTGAAGGTCCCCTAATTTGATTATCTAGATAGTGTGGAGTCACTACCTCCTTTTCAGTCTCTTCATCCAAGTTGTTTTGGTTTGTTTTCTTGTTAGGTTTCTGCAATTCCTTTCCACTCCTCAAAGTAATTGCATTAGCACTTTGCTTTGGATTAGTAACAGTATGAGAAGGCAATTTACCTTGAGATCCTAACTTACTCATGGAAGATGCAAGCTAACTTACCTGATTCTCCAAATTTTGGATGCTCAACTTTGTCTCATTCTAAAATTGTTTTGTGTTAATAGCAAGTGGTTTAACAATTTTCTCTAGTGACATACCTGAACTTGAAGAAGGTTGTGGTGCTGGATTTGATGGCCTTGGCTGATGCTATTAAAAGTATTGTGGTCTAGCCCTATAATTGAAGTTAGGATGATCCTTCCCTCTAAGGTTGTAAGTATTTGAATAAAGATCATATTTCCTCTATGGTAGTCCTGGAAAACCTCGAACTACATTAGCATGCTCATGGGAGTCCTCTTGAAGTGTAAGATAAATATTAGTTGCATGACTAGAAGCAGCACATATCCCACATACTTTCACTTGTCATGGATTTCCTAAGGCCATTTGCTAGACAAAAGAGGTTAAATTAGAAATTTGATTTTCAAGGTGAGAAACACTTACCTCATTCACCTTCCTTGAAGAAGAATCTTGCTGAAATCCAAACTATTGTGAATTAGCAGCCATGATGGAGATCAATTCCCTAGCTTAACTAGGGGTTTTATTCACTATAGCACCTCCACTAGCTGGACTCATCATCTTCCTCTCCATTAGAAGCAATCCTTCATAAAAGTATTGAATAAGGAGTTATTTAGATATCCCCTGTTGTGGACACTTGCACACAATTGCTTGAACCTCTCTCAATACCCATGAAGGTTTTCTGTATCCATTTGTTTAATTCCACATATCTCCCTTATTATGCTAGCAGCTCTTATAGTAGGGAAAAATTTATACGGGAATAGCTTAACCATATCTGTCCATGTGGTAAGAGAACCTAGAGGCAAATATAATAGTCAATCCTTGACTCTATCTCTTAATGAGAATGGAAAGGCATACAGTTTGATTTGCTCCTTAGATACTCCTTATGGCTTCATGCTAGAACAAACCATATGAAATTCCTTCAAATGTTTGTGAAGATCTTCATTTTCAAGACCATAAAACCTAGGAAGTAAGTGAATCAAATCAGATTTCAGCTCAAAAGCAACATTTAATTCTAGATATTGAATACACAGTGGTTATTGAGTCAAATTTGGTATAACTAATTCCTTTAATTTCCTTTCTTGATTTGCCATTTCTTCTTCTTCTCATTCCTTTTTAGACTCACTGGATGAATCAACTAAATCCAATCTAAGTTTAATTCAGGAGATGAAGATGTAGTGGCTTCTGGTCACCACTTAGCTTCTTGGCTCAATTTCCTCGTTTTCTTCTCAATTTCTAAATCGTATTGAAGTTCACCTATATGAGAAGAACAAGTCATAAAAATAGAAATAAATTTATTTTGATACCAATCCCCAGCAACAGCACCAAAAATTTAGTGAGTGTTGAATCCAACAAATATATTCCTACTCTCAAGATTGTATATAGCAGTAAGCAAAGTTGATCCACAAAGATTGGTAAATTTTATTTCTATTAAAGTTAGATGAGAAAAGAAGGGGACCGGGAGGTTGGAGTGTAGGGTGTGTGGTTTTTTGAAACCAAAGAAAACTAATTATGTCAAAAGAAAACAAACAAAATTCTTGGATTAATTCAATGTCAAGGAATTCCTAACCAAAGGTTTCATTATAGTTCAATTTACAAAATTGATCATTGATGCAAAGATTTACGTTCTTTATCTTGGATCAATTGGTAATGGCTGTTAACAAGCTCTAACAACCTATCTCTCCTAACTTTTTCAATAATCAAAACAGGCTCTTTGATTATTTCATTTATTGATTAAATAGACCTAAAGCAGCTCTTAGAGTTTAATCTATCAATTGAATAAATAGAGAGACTACCAATTCTATCCAACAAATCATACGATGATCTATTTAGACTAGATTATATATCTTCACAACATAAATCAATTAACTATCATATAATCGATCATGTTATTGTGTCACATACATTAGAACAATCAAACAGTTACGGATTCAATGTTCTAATTGATAGTATATTACCCTACTAACTGAACAAACGGATCCTAATTGGTATCAATCAAGCAAAATAACAAAAACAAAAAAATCAGAAGATATATAAATACCCAAAATAAAGATAAGAATAAAACAAATCATTTAAATCTCACAATTCTTAAAGAACCGAACTTGTAACAATCCTTTTACTAGAAAATGGGGACTTATCTACTCATAATCATGGAACTCCCCCTCTCTTTCTAGGGTTTTCAAATGTTTCTTTGGAATGAATCGTTAGATTTGCCTTGTATACATCTTATAGAGCAACATTGGAATTTCATCCATCACATCATACGCTGGTAGTTTCATCCTGTACGTCGTTGGCTTACATTGCTGGCGTTCTATGTAAATTTAAATCCTAGAAGAGATGCTCATCTGCATTCATGTTTACACTGCCAGCTTTCAATGTATGCTGGTGTCCATATTGGTGGTCTTGAATTTGATTTTGTTAGCATTAATTAATTTTGAACATTTTTCCAAGAAGACAATAATGGAGGCATATGAGGCAGCAAAGGAAACGGTGCTACAAATTTCAATTTTATACACATTTAAGGCCAGCTAAACACCAACAGCCTTTATCTCCCAGCGGTCGGCATACATTGGAGATCATTGAACGTTGGTGAATTCTGTATTAAAGGTTAGCTATGTTTGATTTTGTTGATGAATGCTTATATTGTTTCTAATGAAGGCTAGTGATTTATACCCTATTTTTGCTGGCCTTGAATGTTTCATTTTTCCAAACTTGTCAAGTCTTTTCCATTTTGAATATATTTGCATTATATATTCTTCAAGACCTGAAATATCATATTAAGCACATTTAAGTACCAATTCCTCATGATTTCTATAAAATCAATAAAAATTTAACATAAACTTTTGAATAAAAATTAAGTATAATGCGTCTTTATCATATATCTAATCTAATTGATTTCTCAATTATAGTGAAAGAAACCATTTCTTTTAAAATGAAATATTGTGAGCTTGACATTGCTCAACTTGCAAGGTAATTGAAAATTTCAAAATATATCGGTTAATTGTGTTGCTAATGCTTTGTCAAGATGATCATGTAAAGAATATCATTTGCCATTTATACAAGCAAATTGTGTATGGTGAAAGTAGAGATATCATGGAGACTATATATATATTATTTATCAATACATCGATTATGTGTAATAATGAAAATGATTTACTTGCATATATTACGTTTATGGAGATGCTTTCTTGATTTTGTGTAATGCTAAGAATTGGGATATAGCATATTCAATCTTAAAAGTAATTTGTGAATAAGTCACAAAAACTAACTGATTACTTTATCATTACATTTGGTCACAATGAAAATGTTTAATAGAAATTACTAAAAAATTTATTACCCATGGCTTTTCAGGACTACAAATGGTTAAATTCCTCTATCTAGCTCATGATTAAACTAGCCATAAACACCAAAAGGCAATTAGAGGAACATTATACATAATTTTGAATATCCACTTAAATCTTTGTAACAAATAATTGTCCTAGTTCTCTGCTTGCATGAACTTAACTTATTCTAAGAGTTTTCTAGCTTTATATACTTACTCTAAACTTCTCTTATCATATAACAATAAAGATCAAAAGATAATTTATTGAGGTGTGAGCACAATCCCTTATGGTTCAATGAGTTAGAATTTCTCTTCGTACATATACAGATCATAAACAAGTATAGTTATATGCATGAGCAACTCTACAAATGTAGCTGTTAGTCATCAATCCTCCGATATCAAAATAAGGTTAAGGAGTCCTGAACGAAGGTTAAAATGTCATGCCATTGTAGGCTTCTAGGTTATTTAGGGTCTATTTAGTTCATCATTTTCAAGTCATTTTATTATCTTACTTTTTGTCATTTTCAAACAAATTGTTCATAAAAAACAGATACAGATGAAAAACAAACATTTTTCCTCATAAACCATATCAAATAGACTGGATATAAATAAGATATAGATGCAGATTAGATACAAAAGAAAGTCATACAATACAATAGAATTGATTTCTAAGGAGACAGCCTCTGTATTACCTTAATGCATAAGTGGGTTAATGCCAAAAATAACTCTCATGATGCAGTGAAAATATAAGAAAAACCTCACGATTCATTAATTCTAAGAATAGCCGAAAAACGATCCTTAACTATTTATTGATTGTAAGAATACCTATATAATTGGGAAAGACAAGAGTAAGATGGCTTAATCTTCTATTTTAAAAATGATAACTAATTGTTTGTTTGTCCTAGGACATATTAATATCAGCATGCTCAAAAAGGCAAAAAATAGAAGAATAAAAACTGTAAAAAAAATAAAAAGTCTTAGAACTCAGGGACAAAAAGTGTGCGAAAGGACAAATATAATGCCACAAATGGCATTAAAAATAGAAGTATCCATAAAAAGTTATAATGAAAATAAATCCTACCTAAAATATAAAAAATGCTTGTTTGTGAGCCTAAATGAAGGAATTTGTCTAAATCTGACGTAACTCATCACCATTGGTAATGATTTCTTTCTATTGGCTTATTTCCTTCGAGATAGAGTCATAAGGTTACAAAAACTGATACTAACCAATTTTGTCCATTTTACATTTTACTAGGTAACCAATCATCATTGCTTTCACCTCTTCATCTTGAGAATACAAAACTCTGGTTTTGAGAAATGCATGTCACCCTAACTCCCTATGTCATTCAGCCTGCAAGTATAGTTGGGCAGATACCCTCATCTTTTCATTTCACCATGCAGAAATGATAGCCAATAAAAAAGCAAGTCATAAAATGCATTTTCCTCCTTTGGGGAAATAAAGTAAGTTTTATTGAAATAAAACGGGAAAATAAAATCAATTTCTGATGTATGGAACTCTTAGCAAGAATAATAAGACCTATGTAATAATTATTTAACTAGTAATATATATAATATATATTTAAACTTCTTTGTAAAAGTTCAACTTGATTTAATCTGGCATCTTGGCAAAGTAATCTAATTATTTTTATGCATTAATTTATTTACTTAAGTTGTGCTTCTTTATTTTTCATTTTTTTAATGATAACAACGTCAACATCGTCTTATTCTTCTTGCAATTTACTATGATAATAATAGCTCTTGCTATGTGGAGTATTAAGCCGGCATATGGATTCGAGACGAATAGGGAAGGAGACCTGCAATATCCTGAATATCACCAGGTGAGGGTCTTAATCGCAACAAGGATAGTTTTTCCTCGATCACTTCTTTGCGAGTATGATGCAGACAAGATAGCAATTAATTATTTGGAGAAATGGCACAGGATTTGATAATGGCAGTTCTGTAATTTTGGGGAGTTTTGGAGTTTTGGATATTTACCGAGCGAGTCCATATTCTGAAGGGAAACGATCCAACGGACAGAACTCACCAGCTTCGCTCGTGACCCAAGCCGGTTTTCGGCCAAATTCCTTCGTTTAGGCCATCAAAACCGCGTTTTTACTATTTTTAGTAATTTTTCTTTATGTCTTATCTTTTTATTGGATAATCATTTTTATATGCCGTCTGTGGCATTAATCTCCACCGTTCATTTGTTTTCGCCCTAGGTATTATTTAGATAGGTTTCCTTTTTTGGTAAAAATAGCATATTATATATTCTAGGGTTACAGAAAGGACAGAATATCTTGTTTTTGAATGAAATTCTTTGAGAGTGTTCTCTCTTTATCCCAAAATTCGTAATCTTGTGTAGATTTCGATTTTTGATGCCAAATATCTAGGTATTCTTAGAATCAATGGATATTTGAAGATCACAAGCCGGTATTCGTGCGCGAATCAACGTCTTGCGATAAACCCTTTCATATTCCGCTGCGTCAGAGTACGTAATAATTCTTCCGCCATTAAGGAGAAAGAAAAATAAAAATAAACCTTTATTCCTCTATTGTATCAGGAATGTATCCTCAATCGAGTGGCTTACGAGGGGACAATATCTTCATCCATCTTGTATCTCAAGCCAATGACAATCTTGTGAGTATATCAATTATTATATACTTTTATATGAAATAACCCTACTAGAATCCTTTATTAATTTACCAATTTTATCTACTTACGATTTTTCATCTAAAATAGTAGTTTTCAAAAATATATAGCTCAATGCACTCTTATTTATCAATCTTTAACTATTATATCCCAACCAAATGAAAATGTTTACAATTTTTTTTCCCTTCATAAAGGTAAATCAATCAATATAGAATTAATGCTTCACTAAAGAGCAACAATGAAGAAAACTTGAAAAAATTAAGATTTTTTTTTTCAATAACTAAAATCCACAACTCCAAGAAAAAGTATTTTTAGTTGATTAATCATATAATATCGAAATGATGGGATTGTAATTTTAAACTCCATTTAGCTCATATTTGATGATATGGTTATTAATAATTTTGGATTTCCACAATAATTGGAGCAAAACACTAGTGGCAAGGAGATTTTATGGCAAGATTTTATGTTGTCTTCGAAGAAATTCACGAAAGTGCGATTTGTGGTGATGAAGAGAAAGTTATACAACTTATAATGTATTCATAGTTGATTGATAAAACAAATTATATATGATGGTATGCAAAAGAAGACTATTTAATTAGAATAGAATAGAAAATGTGAAGAAGTATTTGTATATGAAAAATGAGAAAGGGAAATAAATAATAAAATTTTTAAAAAGTTATGAAAAATATCATAGGGATTTAGGCAAGTTAAACTTGTATGTTAAGAGACAAGTTTAGTCAATTCTAAACAAAAAATTAAAAAAAGGAGAAAATATAATAAGAAAAAAAAATACAAAACAAAAGGTATTGGAAAATTTTAAGAAAAAAATAATATTAAATGTTTAAACTTTTTGCCATGTGAATTGAAATTAATTATTATCTATCCAAAACATTTAATGTTTTATTAATAACAATACACTAAACAAATATAATTCAAAACCATGCCTATTTGCTTTGTATAGAGCACAACCAAAAGAAAAAACCCCACTTCTAAAATGTGGGACTTATTTTAATTTTGAACAATCTCACTACTAAACAAAAGAAATAGCACTTTATTTAGAAGTGAGATTCTTCTTTTGGTTGTACTCTATTTAAAACATATAAACATATTTTTTTAATTATTTGTTTAGTATGTCGTTGTTATTAATAACATATTAAATGTTGTGCATAGGTAATAATTAATTTCTATTCATATAGAAAATAGTTTAAATTTTAATATTATTCTATTTTTAATAATTATCAATACCTTTTTTTATATATTTTTTGTATCTTATTGAATTTTCTTTTTTTTTTTTTAATTTTTTGTTTGACTTGGTCAAACTCGTTTCTTGAAGAGATAGGGTCCATTAATGAACTTGTCTTTTCTAGAGATGAGTTTAACTTGTTTAAATCTGTGATTATTTCTTCTAGTTGTATTTTTGCAAATTTTTAAAATGCTATTATTTATTTCCTTTTCCCTATTGAAAATATTGAAGTAGATAATTATACATATTAAATAATAGAATAGGATATAATGTTTTTTAAAACTAAGAAATATGTGTATTTCTTAATTTTTTTGGCTTGCTTACAAATGTGAGAGAAAATGCCTATTTATAGGCTTTCTCCTCCTCAATGATTGATTAAGATCATGTCAATGCCCAAGTGTGTAGGGCATATAAAATTCACCACATATATCACTTAAGTAAGGCATGTAAGGCTTTACAAAGCTAGGTGGGTTTCTATCTAACTTTAATTTTTAAATCCTTTCTTAATTTATAGAAATTTTAGCAAAGTACCATCTAATTTTCCATGATTTGGTTTTATTTCAAGAACCTGTAAAATAGTTATTCAAGAGATATTTTGCATAAAAATAGTTAGATATAAACATTTCCAAATATGGGTCTATCAAACACTTACTCATTCTTGAAAGACATTTAGACCTAAGGGGCTACCCTACAAGCAATAAGCAAATTCAGTCATCTAGTTTGAAAAAAAAATCCAATCAGGTTTTTATAAAATCTCAAGCGAAATCTACATATCATGAAGTATCCAATCTATCCAAACCTTCACTCATAGTCCATATCCCACATATCGTGACTACTCACATGTTCACGCTTCTATTCTAAGACAGCAACAATTTAATATAATTAATTACAAGTCAAGAAACCAATCATTTCAGCATTCCAAAAATATTAAATATGCACAGGAGTACTTATGACATAGCACAAGTACTTATGACATCCATCAAACACTAAGAAAGAATAGCAAAAGAAGTAGTCTCATTCGATTCACACCTCATAACCAACCATCAATGAGTAAAATCCATTACTATGCTTTATGCACGATGCCATAATCCTGTATAGCTCCTTGCAACTTCATCCTAGCTCCAATCGATCATTCAGCCTTAGAGCTCTGCCATTGACTACCTGAGAAGCCATACATTCGTAGGGGCATAAGTATGTAACTACCATATCATCCTCAAGTTGTGATCAAATTCACATCCTAATCCAAACGTATCACTTTCAAGAGCAAGCAGCTATGCAATAACCAACAAATAATCAAATCAAGTTTAAGTATTAATTCGATTATTAATTCTAATTTACTAAGAAGCATGCATTTACTACATGGTTGTTGACCATTCCCTAATCCTTTTCTTCCTTTCCAAAGCTCAACAGTTGCTAGTTGCACAGGAGTTCAAATTCTCATATTAAGTTGACATTTTGAATAACTTTATTCAATTTTTTATTTACTTTCATGATTTGAATTATATACGTTGGGGTCCACATGTTTGTGGATCATAGTTGAAGACTCAATTCATTTGCATACATTGAGCTCGAGTTGTGGATAGGTGATGATTCCTAGGTTCCTATGACATCGGTTTTATTTAAACAAGTTGTTCAGTCAATTATGCAAGTTTGAGTTAGTTTAGGGATTTAGGAAAACCATCATGTTGGTCTTAAACTTTAGGTACCTAATTGATCCTTTTGTGAAAGTTTAAGTACCATTTTTACATTTTCCCTTTAAAATATTCATAAGATAAAGTAGATAAAGTATGAATAAAGTTTTACACATTATCCACATAATGTCAATGTCTTTAGTAGGTTATACTTAAATAAGTCTTATAAGTTCAAATGCTAGTTCATAACTAAAGTTTTAGTAGATAGTGTTTAAAAATGTGATCAAGCTCAAAACCTCAATTTTCTTTCCTCAAACTTCACTTGTCTTTTGTTGATGTAAGGACTTATCTCACAATGAGTTAACCGATCAACCACATGATTTTGTTATTCAATTAGAGGATTTAAAAGTCATGTAAGAGGTCCCAGACAATGAATTTTTGAAGATGGCAAATATGCCTACTAATATAAACTTACTTTGCTGATTTGTAGAAACCTCACAAATAACAAATTGATAGACACTACACTGCAAGAATTGCTTGTAAAGAATAGAAGCAGCATTATAATTTTGAGCTTCTTCTAAACTAATGTCTTCAACAAATATAAGAAACCATGAAAAAAATAAGGAGCATCTGAACTTTTGCATACCTAAAGTTTGGTTTTAAATAACTTGGTACTTGAAGTAAGTTTTTGAGAATATATTTCCTACTTTAAGTTTAGTTTTGACGATTTTGATACCTAAGCAAAGTTTTTATAGACCTTTTTGATACCTGATTGAACTTACATTAGATATGAAAAAAGTTCGCAAAAACTTTATTCAGAAACCAAAATTGTCCAAACAAACTTCATATGTGTCCTAGTAGGGATTGGTTTTCAACATATGAAACAGTATCCAAAGGTGTTGGCTTGTTAGGTAATAATGCTTCTTGCAGAGTTGTAGGTATTAATACCATCAAAATTAAAATGCTTGATGGTGTTTTCAAGACACTTGGAGATGTGAGACATGTGCTTGACTTGAAAAGAAATTTTATTTATTTGAATACTCTTGATACAAAAGGTACAAACAAACTAATGAAGGTGGAGTTTTGGATATCAGTAAGGGTTCACTTGTGGTGATGATGGAGGAGAAATATAATGCTAACTTGTGTGTTTTGCAGGGTTCTGTAATTGCAGGTGATGCAATTGTTGCTCCTTCTTTATCAGATGATGATCCTACTAGACTCTAGCACATGTGTCTAAGGCATATGAGTGAAACCGATATGGTTGAATTGAGTAGAAGAGGACTTCTTGATAGGCAAGGCATCAACAAATGAAATTTTGTGAACATTGTGTTTTTGGGAAGCAAAAGAGAGTCAGATTCACGACAAATACTCATAACACAAAGGGTATACTTGATTATATTCATTCAAATCTTTATGGGCCATCTAGAGTAATTTCTAGTGGATGTGCTATTTACATGCTGAAAATTATTGATGATTTCTCTAGAAAAGTTTAGGTATTCTTTCTGAAACAGAAAAATGATGTTCTACACACATTTAAAGAGTGGAATACAATGATTGACAAACAGACCGGAAAATAGGTAAAGCATCTTCACATTGATAATGGTTTAGATATATGTTCTAATTAATTTAATGTGTTATGCAAGTTAGAGAATTGTGAGGCATATAATAGTTCTTAGTACACCTCAACAAAATGGGGTGACAGAACGAATGAATAGAACTATTATGAAAAAAGTTAGATGTGTGCTTTCAAATGTTCGGTTACTGAAGTCATTCTAAGCTGAAGTAGCCCTGCAGCATGTTTTTGATTAAAAGGTCTCCATCAACTGCTATTGAGAAGAAGACTCCACAAGAGGTATGGTTTGGTACTCCTACTAATTATTATGAATTGAAGATTGCTGGATGTCCTGCATATGCTCATGTTGATAATGGAAAACTTAAACCTAGATCTCTAAAGTGCATATTTCTTGGTTATAAGCTTGGTGTCAAGGGATATAAGTTATGGTGTCCTGAATCAAAGAATGTCATTATTAGTAGAGATGTTATCTTTTATCAAACTGCTATGTTACATGACTTATCTTCTAGTACTTCATCTGATAAAGTTTAGTAGAAATCAAGTATGCAGGTGGAGTTTGAGATTGATTCAAGTTATATACCAAAGCCTACTTCTTAGTCTGTTTCTACACCTCCATAGCAGTAGTATTCTATTGGCAAAGACAGACCTAGGAGAAAATTTAAGCCTCCATAGAGATATGCTGAGGCAAATCTTGTTGCTTATGCTCTAAATGTAGCAGAAGACATTGATTCCAATATAGAGCCATCTACTTGCTCAAAGGCAATTAGTTATGATGATTCTGGTAAGTGGATTATTATAGTGGGAGGATGGAATCCCTTCATAAGAATGGTGCATAATATTTAGTGAAGCTTTCTAAGGGGAAGAAGACTTTTCGTTATAAATGGGTATTTAAAAAGAAAGAAGGAACACCAGAAGTTGAAGAACCTAGATATAAAGCTGGATTAGTTGCAAAAGGCTACAATCAGGTACCAAGTATAGATTTTATTAATGTGTTTTCTCCCGTTATAAAGCACAGCTCGATTCGAGCATTGCTTCATATTATAGCTATGCAAGATCTTGACCTTGAAAAGTTAGATGAGAAGACAACCTTCTTACATGGAGAACTTGAGGAAGATATCCATAGGAAACAACCAGAGGGTTTTTTGCTCTCAGGAAAGGAGGATCATGTTTGCATGTTAAGAACTTCTCTTTTTGGCTTGAAACAGTCACCCAGACAATGGTACAAGAGGTTTGGCTCATTTATGATTTATCATTATTTCAAGAGAAGCAGTTTTGATACTTGTGTTTATTTTAAGAAGTGGAATGATGGATCATTTGTGTATTTACTCTCGTACTTTGATGATATGTTAATAACAGCTAAGAATAGAGGAGAGATTAAAAAGGTTAAAATCCAGTTGAGTAGAGAGTTTGAGATGAAAGACTTGGGAGCAGCAAAGAAGATCCTTGGTATGGCAATTTTAAGAGATAGAAAAGCAACTACATTGCATCTAAGTCAAAAGGCGTATATTGGGAAAATTCTTTGCGAGTTTGATATAAGAATGATAAGCCTGTCTGTACACATTTAGCAACTCATTTTAGACTTTCATCTCCTTTATCTCTACAATCAGATGACAAGATTGACTATATGTAGCGACTTTATAGGGGGCCTAGTAGGATTACCCTAAATCATCATATCACGTGTGCACTCGCAACATGCAGATCACCCTGCAAGTTGGAGTTTAAAAGACTCTAATTAATTATCCTCTCATTGAATTATACATATATAAATTTATTATCAAAATAATTTATTGGATATTGAAAATTCCATAGATTATAAAGACCATAAAGAATCGGATATCCTACTAAACAACAAGATAAAGCGAACCTAGATTTATCAAAAAAATATATCAACTAGGTTTAATTGAGAAAGAAAACTATATTTTAAGTTTTTATCTCTCAACTAGGTTTATTCGTCTCCATTTACAATCATCTGCCTATCTTGTGAAGCTTGATCCTTGGTGCGCTCTACACTCAAATCCTATACCTTCCCAGTTTTCAACTTACCTACAAAAGCAAACTGTTGGGAAGTCAGCTACAACTAGTTGAGCGAAGTATACCCTCGCTCCATACTATCCAAGTAAAAACAAACAAGTTATTAAACAAGCATATACAATGCAGGCAAGCAAATGAATAAATATATATAGCCAACCAGTAGCCATATATATATATATTTGGATTTACGCCCTCCAAATCCGGGGTTAAGGTACATTCGCACATCAGTACCCAGACCGATAATACTTCAGGAATTAAATTTATTAAAGGAGTTTTTCATATACCAAAAAAAAAAAAAACATAATAATAAACATATAACAACATTCCATTGAAGCAATATATCCTTAACAATGACCCGGCGCGATCCTAGGAGATGGGTCGTCTCCTCAGGAAGACTTAGTTCCCATTCTCCTACAACAAGGCCCATGGCACACACTAGGCATATACCACCTCTGATTCTCCATGTTCACCATCCTTACGGGACAATGTGGCCCATCTATGACAAAGTGTAGTGAAGATGGCCTTCTACATGCAATCATGCAATGCATGCTTAATTTTATAATTATCACACCAATAGTTATTAAGTCCATTTATTTAAAGATCAAACAATTATCAGACACTCATAAAGAATCAAAATGATTAAACAACACTTAATGCTTAATGTTCAGAATAATATATAGTATTTTCAACATTGATAACAAACACGAGCAACCACAAACGACAATTTCCCAACCCCATACATAAATAATTTAATTTATATTAACAAAATATCATACTCTAAACCTACAAGCATAAGTAGATATGAAAGTCATCTGAATATACTCACCCGTCTATCTTTACTTAATTGTTGTGGAAATCTACAAGTAAACTCCAAGACGGATCTGTATCCCCTGAGAATTGCGATAACAGGTACTCATTACTATAATTTTATTCATATAAAGAAGCTTATTGTGTCTTAGACTGAGTTTTAGTGTATGAATATGTATGAAAAACTTATCGAACATAGTTTTTAATTATCAATGTAAACTAATTATTTTATATATTTTCCCCTTTGTTACTCTCAAGGTCCGAAAGGTATCATAATAATGTCTATCTTTCTTGTTTTGTATTCTTAATTATTATTTCAAGTTCAATTCCTTGATTATGTTTATTCATCAAGTATTATTGATTATACTTAATTTAAGTCCATTACTCAACTTTTTAGTTAAACCATATATATTTACATTTATTTTCATTTTGCTTGTCTTGATCTTATTTTAAGTATGTAACTTTAGTTAATTTGATTATATCAGCTAATATTTATGATTTTCATTAATCTATACTTTATATCATTATATTCTTATAAGTGTTGAATTTTATACTTAGAGTTACAGGATTATTGGTTAAGTTTAATTTTTTAATTATAATCTATATTATCTTGATTTTCTAATTTGTAATTGAATTACTTAAGTTTTATTTTAGGAATCATATTCTTTTATATGTGTCGAAATCTCCATATGTCCATGTAGGTTTGTTATTGAGTTTATCTAGTATATCCAAAGCCAAATTATCTTTTATCTATATAATACTTAAATCATATCAAATTTATGTATCAAAATCCTATTCCTCCGTATGATATGAAATCTATATATATTTGTATATAGGGTAATATACTAAAGTTTAATTACATGTCCAATCTTTCTGTTGATCTAATGATCAAATATGTTTCATTTATCAAATTTAAGTAAAATTTTCTTAAGTTTTCTTATAGGGCTGAAACTTTTATTATAGGGATCTAGGGTTTTCTAAGCTTTTATTTCTTTCATTGGTTCCATTTCTACTCATGAATATATATTGTGTAATTTAAATTATTTAAACTTGCCGTAGAATATCTCTATTCTTTTTAAATGCCAGAACTACGCTATAGGTTTACTTTACTTAATTCTAATTGTTTCTTTAGTTAAGTTTTACTTCATAAAATATAATGAGTGTTTTATATAATGACATTTAACCTAGGATTTAAATTGAACCAATATGATCTCTATGTTTTCTTTTATCAAATATAACTAATTATCTAAATATTGTTAAATAATATAAATCATCATGATTTC
Source organism: Combretum micranthum (assembly GCA_024138025.1). Lineage (NCBI taxonomy): Eukaryota > Viridiplantae > Streptophyta > Magnoliopsida > Myrtales > Combretaceae > Combretum > Combretum micranthum. The sequence goes on from JAMXBD010002520.1 coordinate 82,702, forward strand.
TTCTTTTCTTCTTTAAGATTTTGTATGACGTTATTTTTCCTAAGGAATTTAGAGTAGGAGAACTAAGATATTTTTAGAAATGTTGTGTGTTTGCTGTTTTATGGTGAAGAGGAAAAATAAAACGGATTGGTTCATGTTTTAGGGAGTTTTATAATGTGTATAAGATGAATAATTCATTATACCGGACATATATTGATAAGTATACGACTAAATTACTAACTAATTTCAAACAAAATATTTAAATTAGGTTTTAAGTCCTAGATTTTATAAGAGATAGTTTTGATTTGATTTCTAGTATTTTATGCTTACACAATTAAATAATATTATGAATTTTGTTTATCCAATTAGGGTTTAGGATTTTAAAACCTAGATTTGGGTTTGGTGTTATATAAGTTAAGAATATTTTGTTTTAGTGTTTTCGATATTAAAATCTTAGTTTGAGTCTTATTTATGTAAATTAAACCTAATATTTAGTTTTAACGGGTATATCTCAATCTTAGCGATCTATCTTTAAATTATCATTTGCTAATTTATATACTTTAAAGATCTGGTAATTTAATTTTGAATCAGCAATTATTCTTGAAAATATATTTATCAAGATATGACTCATTTTGGTGAATCACTACTCATTCCTAAGAGATCACCCATCTTGATGCCTGAGCACACTTAACTTTTAGTGTTTTAAGAATTTTTCAGTATTACACCATAGATATGTCTATAGTTAAGGTTCTATATTTTTCTTATATTATTTTTGGGTTGAAAAATAAAATCTAAAGTCTATGGGATTGGATAGCTTTAGGTTTATCACCTACGTGATTAGAGTTTCTAAATCTAATAGGGTAAACTAGGGTTTTAGTCTATAAATGATTAAAATATTACAACTTTCATGTTTGTGAAATCAGAATTTTAATTTGACCTTTAGATTTGTAAATTTTGATCAGTTATTGATCTTATTGGGTATATTTCAACTATAGCGATTTGCCTTTAAATTTCTATCTACTAATAAATGGACTCTAGAAATTAACTATCTAATATTATAATCAATTTTCCACTATATAGCATTTTTATTTATCAGTTTATTATCCTTTCGATAAGTGAAATGTAATATCAACTAGTGTAAATACACATACTAGTATGACATAATTTTATATTATTATCATTATATACGCATGTAAATATGTATATTTATAGTTAAAAATAACATAAAAACTCCTAATATTATGAAAATTTCTACGTTCATGATCATAATAGCAAAATTTTAGAGTAGTCAAAACCTTATCTTGTGTGGTCGTGAATTGAAGAGCATATCACCATAATCATAACACCACTTCTGGAATTGAAATAAGTTGTAGTATGTGAAAAATATGAACTTTTGAAGTTCGGAGGTGGTTTATAGTTTTCCTTTTCATTTCATTATTTATTTATTTATTCTTTTTCTTTTCTTTTTTTTTCTTTTTACTTCTCTTGTGCAAGGATTTTGTTCTCTTTTTTTCTTTTTTTTTTCCTTCTCCTGCATGGAGAAGAACTATAAATTTTTTTTTTTATAGTCTTCGATTGAAGACTTTGAGAGAGAGAAAAAGGAAGAGAAAGAGAGAGAGAGAGAGAATGAGACATAGAGCAAATTGAAGAAAAAAAAGGGAGGAGGAGAATTTATAGGAGAAATTAGCATGGGCAGCAAGCAGGTTGGAGAACTTGCTCAGCAACTTATTTATTCCAGGTTCAATTAACGCGTACGATAAATACTCATTTATTATTATTTTATTAAAAATTTACGTACCTACTATATTAAATATTATAAATGCTATGGCATATTATATATTTAATTTAAATTTTTCATTTTTCAGCTTTAATATATGTTATAAAAAATTATATTTATCCATTAAGGGTTTAAGTTATTAGTGTTTTGATATTTTATGACCTAATTAATAATTATATTTTCTTTAATTTGATTTTATTTATATTCTATTATTATAAATTTATAGTATTTATTGAATTATTTTTGGGATCTAATTTATTTTTTATTTACCATTATTGGCTTTTAGTTTATATATTAATCATATTATTATTGTTATATCTTATGGAAAATTTTTCTTTGATATAGATATCGTTTATGCTTATATTTTTATTTTGATTAAGTCTTTTATTATCTATATTAGTAATTACCGATATTTAAATTCACGAAAACAATGATGATTTTTCGGATATTTTCTAAAATTTCCGCTAGACATTATTATCGATTTAACAATTACTCAAATTAGGTAGATGTATAATTCAGGGTGCTACACTATATGTCAAGGGTTTCATATTATAGTGTTGCAGGATCACTTATGCATGTTATGGTTTGTACACATCCAGATTTGTCATACTCAAATTAGGTACATACCGTATGATATGCAGCAAATACAAGTTGTACGTGTAGACCTTGACAAGCAAAAATTTGATTTGGTACAACATCATTCAACTTAAAATTTTAGGTTTGTAATTAGGAAAAAATGATATAACATATTTGGTGTCTAAAACCTATCTACTATTACAATTAACAAGCCAAAATTTAAAATATTAATTTACTACCTACAAACTTTAAGATCATTTATAATGCCTCACTAAGATATTATTATTTGCAAAAATAATAAATTTTAGGTAATTGATTATAAAATTCGACGAAATCCAAGTTGTTATTCATAGAAATAAACAAAATTCCCGTCATAAATTGATACTTCCAATCTTTTAGTGGTTAACTAAAAGGAAAGAGTAAAGCTTAAACAGCAAAAGTGGTTGTTTCCCATTTTTTTTCTTATTATGAGGACTGAATCGCATTTTTTAGGACATGGAATGAATTTTTCTATCCATGATATTGTTTAATTAGGTATGCATTATTTATATACGGATATATATATATATATATGTACGTATAGAATTAATGATAAAAGATCGATATATGCAAAAATCGTTGCCCTATATATATTTGAACCTGATATTCCAATCTTGGGTACTATATTTTATTATTATGTGATTCAGTCCTGACCTAAGTTAAGATTCACATAATCAATATTTCTCATCTAGAACTTTTTAAGTCATCTTCTACTGTCAGATTGACTTGTCTACCCCGTCGAACACGTCCGACGCATATCTCACGGCAGAAGAACTAATTTTCCAACTTGTATGCTGTCTTTGTTCCAGTCATCATTAAAGTCGTGCTGTCGTGTTGACGACTCCCAAGAAGCAACAAATGAAGCTCACACTGCCAAGACCCTAACACGCTGCGCAAAACAAATAGATAAATTATACATATATCTTTTTATATTTATTTTATATATATGTTAATTATTTATTTTTAAATTGAGCGTTGAAATAAATAAATTTTTTAGTAACATATTTTTGGTCTTCTTTTAATTATTATTCTTTGAGAATGTAATAAAAATACAAAAATAAAATAAAATGTATAAAAAATATAGAGACTAAAATCGTAGCTGTAAAATTTTGTCACTTCTTGATAATTACTTCAAAGTCAACACATCGAGCATTTTTTTTTTTAAACGGCAAGATTTTTTATTACGTAAACTTCACTTCATGACAAACTCACACCATCGAGCATTTTTTTTTTTTAATTTTCCTTGAGTAAAAAAGCATTTATTATAACACATCTGCTCCGGACCGCACCCCCCACCAAAACACATACACACCAAAAAAAAAAAAAATAAATAAAAACCATATCTACTAGCATATTAAGTAACACACTCATTAGAGCATGTTTGGATTGTCAGATTTTTGTTAATATCACATTTGTATCACATCAGTATTTATAACTTATTTGTATCGTATCAGTATAAGGTTTAGTTTGGTTAGTTGATGAGTTTCTATTAGTTTTTCATCAATATTAATTTCTTCATAAATATCAGCTCAAAAATGATATAAAAGTCATACCAAAATGATATTAACATAATGAAACAAATACGAAATGATATAAAGATTTTCACAAGAAGTTGATATTAAAAAAATTCTGGATCATTCAAAACTATAGTACAGTTGTCGATAGGTAACCACAAATTTGGAACCTAAATTGAATTGTCCATATCTCTTTTTGATGGGTCCCACTCCCATACGTAGTATTAATTGTGGTGGCACCTCTTCAAAATCTGTATAGACAGTTCTCCTTTGTCTGTCAAAGAATTTCTTTTCTCTTTATTTATAGTGTTTTATTACAAAAGCATTAACAAAGAATTCATAAACCAAAAATATTCATTTTCCAAGTAAACACACATTTGAAACAACATATTCACCATATTATTCAAAGATCATCCTAATTCATTCATCTAAGCTAATTATTAGCTATTAACCCATTTTAGCTTAACCTTAGCCAAATTGATTAGAATTATTCATTTAAGTCATTTACTAAGCCAATGTGATTAAACTATATCAATCTAATTCATTTTAGCTTAGTGAAGTTCATTAAGCCAAGTTGGACTTAGATTAATTACTAATTCATTATATATCTAAGATCTATGTCAATTCGAGCTTACATTAACTTAAACTTAGCCAAATTCATCAAAGTTAAACAATCTAATCCATTTTAGTTCATTCAAGTTCATTTAGTCAAGTTGAACTTAGATTTGTTAACTAAGTTCATTTTATAATAACTTCTAGATTTAATATAATTATTTGTTAATTCTATAAATCTACTTAACTTATGTTTAATTATATCAACCAGTCAACAGAACGCATCAAACATCACTTATCTATCTCATTTTAACTCAAAAAGATCCATTTCTTGAAGAAAACACACATAAAACAAACAAAAACAAGTTTTTAGCTTTGTTTGGAAAATGTATCTGTTGGAAAGAAGTGGAATTTAAGCACTGATAATTTTAGAATTTTCAAAAACTCAAAACATGAAAATTGTAGATCTCTTTTTAAGATTTCCAACACAACTTGAATCACCTAAATCCGATATCGTATGAAAAAGTTATGATCAAATTACGAAAACATGTCAAGCTGCAGGGGAAGGATCACGCCTACGAGGTTGCTCGTGATTTAAAAAAAAATCACGACCAAAGCATATCACTCTCCTTTTGTCGCCCGTGATGTTTGAAAAACACATAATCAGTTCATTTCACTCTCTTTTGCTCGCTCGTGATTGATCCCCTGATACATGTTACGAATTTGTTTTGCTTTTAAAATTCATTTTTACACTTTTTCATCAACTTATACATCTCCTACATCGATTCTAACATCAAATAAACTCTAATAACAACTCCTAATACTTCAATCTTCCTCCAATAAATTCAAACAACAATCAAACCATCACAAACTACTATTCATCATCTTCTTCCTTTAACTCAACTCCCAACTTCTATCAACCATTAAACCAACAAATACAAATGTAAACAACACTTCTAACTCAATTCAACATCAATTCATCAATTAGATAAATAAACAACAAAGATAACAAGGAAATAACAACTTATCTTTTTAGAACACTTGCACACTTGATCTTTCTTTACACTTCTAACTTGTTTTCCTTTATCTAGCTTCTCTCCTAACTTTGATTATTCTTCTAGATAGCTTTAATCTTGAGATTTGTAGAAGAAATTGGAAGAAAAGAAGAGAAAAGAAGAAGAAAGGAAGAGAGAAAAGAAAGTCTCGGTTGGGGAAAGGGAGAGTAAGGAAAGAAAAGTGAAAGGAAGAGAGAGAGAGCAGGTGAGGAAAAATAAAATCAAAAGGATATTTTAAAATAAGGGTATCGAATTTAGAACTTTCACACCAATATCTATAGTTTCAAAAGTATTTAGAATATGATTTTAGAACCGATAGGTTATAAATTAAGATCTTAAAATAAGAACTTAATTTAGGAATTTAATTTGGATACAAAGATATTTAATTTGAGTTTGGGTTTAAGAACTGATATTTTTATTCAAGCAAATGAATTCAAATTTTACTGAGATTTAGGAATTAGTGTTTAGGCTAAAAAATAAGAGTTTAGGAATCCTCTAAACATTTTTAGAACATATTTAGGGATTTTAGGAATTTCAAATCTCAAAACCAACTTAATTATTAGATAATTAAATTAAGCCAACCTGTCTAATTATATCCTAAAATTCATTTTATTCATTCAAATCTATCTAAACCCAATTTCTAATCTAGGTGAAGGTTTGGAGTATTTCAAAATTTCAGTCAATTAAACTTTTTTTTTCCTGTCTAATCCACTACCTTACCTTTCATGTTGTTTTATACTTATAATTTACAAAAATGGACAAATTTTAGGTAATTGATTATAAAATTTGGCGAAATCCAACTTGTTATTTTAGAAATAAACAAAATTCCCGTCATAAATTGATACTTAAATCTTTTAGTGGATAACTAAAAGAAATAAGTAAAATTTAAATAGCAAATGTGGTTGTTTCCCATTGTTTTTCTCATTATGAGGACTGAATCGCATTTTTTTAGGACATGGAATGAATTTTTCTGTCCATGATATTGTTTGATAAGGTACGGATTATTTATATACGGATACATATATATGTACGTATAGAATTAATGCTAAAAGATCATTGTATGCGGAAATCGTTGCCCTATGTATACTTGAAGCTGATATTCCAATCTTGGGTATTATATTTTTATTATTATGTGATTCAGTCCGGAACTATATATATTAAGATTCACACAATCAATATTTCTCATCTAGAACTTCTTAAGCCATCTTCTACTGCAGATTGACTTGTCTTCCCCGTCGAACACGTCCGACACATATCTCACGGCGGAAGAGCTAATTTTCCAACTTGTAAGCTGTCTTTGTTCCAGTCATCATCAAAGTCGTGCTGTCGTGTTGACGACTCTCAAGAAGCAACAACTGAAGCTCACATTGCCAACACCCTAAACACGCTGCGCAAAACAAATAGACAAATTATACGTACATCTTTTTATATTTATTTTATATATATGTTAATTATTTATTTTAAAATTGAGCGTTTAAATATATAAATTTTTAAGTAACATATTTTGGTCTTCTTTTAACTATTTTATTCTTTGAGAATGTAATAAAAACACAAAAATAAAATAAAATGTATAAAAAATAAGAGTAAAATTTTAGCAGTAAAAATTTTATAGTTTCTTGATAATTATTTTAAAAGTCAACACAATATATATAGGTATATGATTTTTTTAATACGTAAACTTGACTTCATGACAAATTCACACCATCAAGCATTTTTTTTATTAAATTTTCCCTAAGTAAAAAAGCATTTATTAAAACATATCTGCGCCGGCCCCAAAAAAAAAAAAAAAAAATCTGCCAGCATATAGAGTAACAAGCTCATTAGGATATTTTGGATTATCAGTTTTTGTCAGTATCATATTTGTATCAGATCAATATTTATAATTTATTTATATTGTATCACTATGAATTTATATCGATTTAATTTGGTTAGCTAAAAAGTAAAATTATTAGTTTTTCATCAATATTAATTTTTTGATAAATATCAATTAAAAAACGATATGAAATTATATTAAAATGATGAAACAAATACGAAATGGTATACAGATTTTCACAAGAAGTTGATATTCAAAAAATTCAGGATCATTCAAAACTATAGTACAGTTGTAGATCGGTAACCACAAATTTGGAATCTAAATTGAATTGTCCATATCTCTGTTCGATAGGTCCCACTCGCACACGTAGTATTAATTACTGAGGCACCTCTTTAAAATCTGTATGTGAGCATGTTCATGCGGAAGACACTCCAAAAACGTGAAATTTAAAGCCTTATTTTATCAATACCCCATTTTCATGTGAGACTATCTCCCATGTCCGAAGGAAGGATGAAGATATCAATGATACTCATCGGCGTCTTGACACTGGGTGTACTAGTGCTGGGGCACGATAATCCAGGTTCCCTCTTTCTCTCTCCTCCTTTGTCATTTTTCCCATTGCAAAATGAAGTATAAATGGTAGCCATCATTGGAATTATTGTCGTCCAAGGAGGACTGACCACACAAAAGTTTACTGAATAAAAATGTTAGCACATTTGTATATAAACGTGTTTATGTAATTGGTTCTCTAACTAACAGGTATAGATTAGAATACTAAAAATTAAAAAAACCAAAAAAAAAAAAAATTCAAGCATAACTCCAAGAAGATCTTCTCCTTTCGAGGATGCTTTAGAAGGTGGTTCTTTTTCATTTTACGTTCGAATTTTGTGAAGTGGTTTAAGGCATCGAGGTAACCATACGGCAATACTTGCATAAAAAGAGTAAAATAAATTAAAAGACCGAGTGGTCCATTGCCCAGCCTAGCCATGTAGATTATGTCCTATCAAATCACCCAATAGGTTTAAGGCGTCAACTCACCATGCTGCTGGTCCGATCGAGTCAAATGAAAATATAAATAAATAAACAAAAAGAGGAAAAAGAAAAAAGAAGAGAAAAGATAATATATATGAAAAACATTGTTCAAACTATTCTTCATACAAATAGTGAAAATTTATTACAATTTGTGCCATTTAATATAACACAAGAATAAATATAGTTAAAAAGATGTTTTGTCAGATTTATAGACTTCTGATCAAAATGAATTTTTCTTTTTTAATAACATGGGACTTGTTTTTGTCTTTGTCTTTGTCTTTGCAGGAGTTGTTTGTGTATTGATTGTTTGATAGTCTTGTATTGCTAATTTATAACTAAAAATGGATATAATTATGTATAAATAAATGCACTTATTGAATATTTCTTTGAATAAATAGGCTAAAGACTATTATTTTTACATCCAATTTAGTTTCAAGTCATAGAATTCTTTTAGTTAATTTTAAATCTATCTATCAAAAGTTATTTTTAGAATTTTTTTCCCAAACAAAATAACAAAATTGATCAGTTTAATGGGCCATGAACCAACTCATGAACTAGGGAGTGCTTATGAACCGGCCTGGCATTAGGAAGACTTGTTCCAAGCTATCCCATATTGGACTTGTGACTCATAGGTCCTAGCCGCTTTCAGCCCGTGGCAACGTCTATCTAGGAGTATCTAAATTTTATTTATTTTAGAACCATTATTTTTAACTTTTTCAATTCACTTCAAGCACTATGTTATAAAAATTAAAAATTGGTAACTCTCTGTTACAAGTACACTTAAAATAGGGTCCTAAAATGAAATAATTATAACTAAAAGTGGATATAATTATGTATAAATAAATGCACTTTTTGAACATTTCTTTGAATAAATAGGCTAAAGACCATTATTTTTACATCCAATTTAGTTTCAAGTTATAGAATTCTATTAGTTAATTTTAAATCTATCTATCAAAATATTTTAGAATTTTTTTCCCTAAAAAAATAAAAAATTGATTAGTTTAATGGGCCATGAACCAACTCATGAGCTAGGGAATGCTTGTGAACCAGCCTGGCATTAGGAAGACTTGTTCCAAGCTATCCCATATTGGACTTGTGACTCATAGGTCCTAGCCGCTTTCGGCCCGTGGCAACATCTATCTAGGTATCTAAATTTTATGTCATAACCATCCTTTTAGTCTAATTTCAATAATATTATCAAAATGATAGCTTTGAAACGATCTAATATAATCAAAGAATAATTTTCTTAAGATAGTAAATCAATTTTATTATGTACCATTTCTACATTCTAACAAAATTTAGGGTTTAGGTCATTTAGCTATAGACTTTTTAGTTTCTAACTTTCATAAATGTTTTTCCATTAGTCTTTCCCTGATGGATTAACCCATCATGGGCCATAGCAATAATTCGGTGGTAGAAAACCCAACAAGAACAGGCCCTCGAGCAAAATAGGCCTTACCAGCTAGCCTCATAACACGATCCCAAATTTCTAGATACTGGTATAATAACTTTGAACAGTCTTCGTCAATCAAATCAAAAACAGAATCTTAGATGGACAAAGCTAATCTTCCTCATCCGTCACCCTTTCGGAGAAACGAAACGCACCACCCCAGTCCTACCCAACAGCAAAGCCTAACCATCAATTACGTTACCGTTTGCATGACACGTACAACCACAGAAGGTAACAACGTAATGAATAAACATCATTAAGTTTCTTTCGTGTGTGTGTGTATTTATATGGGAAAGTGGATCAATCCATCGGGCCCGTGATGGATTCATAGCAGTAATACCTGAATTACCTCCATATTTTCAAAATTTATGAGATACGAAAGCTGGATTTTGATATTTGAATTTTAGTTAATTTCTATTTAATTAGCTCAACTTAGAAATAGCTAATTTTAATATTTTTCTTTTTATTTTCTTTTAACTAATTATGAACTATATTGGTGTGTTATAAATGATTATTTTAACAACGATGGTCCATTTAAGATACATATTACTTAGTAGTGAAAACACTATTTAACAAGATCAAATTAACATAGGTAAAAGTCATTATTGTAACATGATAAATAAAAATAAATAATAGAGAATGGTACTTATATCTATAAAGAAGTAGGACAGAAGTTACATTATTGTGTGAAAATGCGAAAGACAAGTACTTTATGTATATGCATGTATGTATGTATGTGTAAAATGGTGATAGATACTGGCAACCGAGCTAATTGTAATACTTACTTCTGATTGTGCATGCATAGAAATTCGAATGGAGCTCATTTTTTTTTTAATTAATTTTTGTATTCGACCAGAATGTGTTTACAGTACAAGTGAAGTTTCAAATCCAGCCAAGAAAATTTACCTTATTAGATTCGTCGGATTTTTCTGATACTGACAGAAAAAAATCGCTGCTAATAATTTCAATCCATTGTCTATGCAAGCATTTCTATAAATTAATATTTACAACAGCTTGATTTCATAGTAATCCACCGTGACCACAATTATGGCTGACAATTATGTAAATACATGTATGTACGTATTGTTTTTACTTTGGATTTTATTTTTTATTTTTAAATTTTTCGCCTAGTATTTCTTATGGTTAGTGATGTCAAATTATATATTTTAACATATTATAGATTTTTCTTTTTATACAAACTTAAAAGCTTTTAAATGATACATATTAATTTCCGTTATCAAATCTTTATTTATTTATATTGATTTTTTTGTCACATCCATTTTGTCCTGAAGGCTACATAAGCATCGACTGTGGCGCATCAGGTGGATATTTTGACGACTCCGTCAACATCTATTACAAAACAGATGATAATTTTACAGACTCGGGAATAAACATGCCATTGTCCCCTGAAGCCTATGAGGGCCACGACCAACGGGCCCGTAAATTAAGAGCCTTTCCTAATGGGACAAGAAATTGTTACACTCTTCGACCAGAGCAAGGAAGCCAAAACACATATTTGGTCCGAGCATCTTTTTTGTATGGGAATTATGATGGCAAAAACCAAACTCCAGCATTTGATCTACATATTGACACAAACTACTGGAGCACAGTGAATTTCACCAATTACACATACGAAGAAGTGATTTATATTGCCCCAAGAGATTATATACAAGTTTGTCTGGTGAATATTGGATCAGGAGTGCCTTTTATTTCAGCTCTGGAGTTGCGACCTTTGGATAATTCATTATACAAGATACCACAATTAAAAGCTCTATATACCCAATGGCGGTACGACATTGGGTCAAACATGACAACCAGGTATTCTTCTATACCTTAAATACAACCACTTCTTAATGCAAAGGAAAATTCCACCATGGAGTCAGTTTTTTGAGTTGAGTTTAAATAAGAAATCGTTGTTTTAAATATTTAATAGAAGAAATTGACCTTACAAAACGGTTCGAATAAGAGCTGATGTTGTCACTACTAGGTAATGTTGTTAACATGTTTAAAATTTGGCAAGGTGATCCGTCGAGTGATGGATACTGATGTGAACAATAGTGTTAAAGTATTCATAAAAAACCACTTAAAATATTAAGCTAATATTAGCATTCAGTTATCAGTATCTCTTTTTTTTTTTTTTGGAAATACTTGCGATATTCGTATTAACATATTTGAATTTATCGCTCTAGTAATATAGTAACATAGGAATATCTTTGCACGTCATAGTAGTATATAGGAGGGTAGGACATCCTTCAAAAAGTTCATATATGCTTTATCCAATTAATCTAGGACTGACTCACTACAGCTAAACATCATATATACGCGGAAAATATTGACCACTAAAGAGATGCTAGTCAATGTTGCACCTGAATCATGACGATCATCCTTAAAAAGTTCAATAATTATTTAATTAAATTATATGTGAATTTCGTATGTAGATATGAAAATGATTGTTTGTCTTACACTATTGAGACGAAGCATTACAATGAAAAGTTGCAATCGAAGGCACATGGATAAGTCATTAAGGGTAGTGGATGTGGTAAGAGCCTCTTGTTATGCATATGTTATGACACGAAGCCACAGGACTCGAAGGCCACCAATACATTTACAAGATTACATCACGAAATAAAATAGATGTATTCTGTTTTAAATGAAATAGCAATATACAGTTGTATTGGAGTATCTAGCATGTTTGTTTCATGTAACAGATTAGGAAGATAACAGCTAAGCAACATGTGTAGAAGTTGTCTTTTGTAACCGTAGAAACAGTTATCAAACAGCTGGCAAAAGTGTAAAAAGAAAAGAATACTGTAAGGATGAGAGAACATATAAAAGGGAAAAAAGAGAACAGAAAGACAAGTTTACCAACATAGATCTGAGCAAGGAGCTACTGGAAGCTCGAATTCCAGATTCATTCCAACATTTTATACCTCGCATATACATGATAAACAAAGTATTAGAATAGAAAACACCACAGATAGATCAACATCATTCATAGATTCTAAACACTAAACCCTAGCTTTACTTTCGTTAAGAAAATACAGAGAAGAGAGTGAAAAGAACATACCTCGTTTGTATCGGATGAGATAAGTGAGGAACTTAGGGTTTTGTTTTTCATCACACGTGAGAGTGTAAGTGCCCGTGTGGGGTCTATCATTGGTGCTTTCATTGAGTTTGTTTCTTGCGATCACCATGGCTGATGGTACCAGGAGTATTTCTCGTTTACAAGATGAATTGCAACAACATGACAGTAAGATTTCTTCATTAGAATCAAAAACTGATCGTTTGTTATCAGATATGGCTCAAGTTTTACAATTTGTTAAACTTCAAATGGATAATCAGAATACTACTAGTCATAGTAGTGGTTCATCATGTTACAATGATAATAATCAATACTCATTCATTCAGAACATCAAATTAGAACTTCCAAAATTTTCTGGATCAAATCCTCTTTCTTGGTCATTTCAAGCAAATCAGTTTTTTGATTTTCATAATGTTCCTGATACGGAAAGATTGAAATTAGCCTCTTTTGCTATGGAGGGAGATGCTTTGGATTGGTACCAATGGTTGTTTAGAAATGGGTTGTTATCTACATGGTCTGCTTTTGTTAAGGCATTAGAGACTCGATTTGGTCCTTCTTTATTCGATGATTACCAAGGAAAGTTATCCAAATTGGTTCAGACAGGATCTGTCTCTGAATATCAACATGATTTTGAATCTCTTTCAAATCATGTCAATGGTCTTTCGGAGGATTTTCTTAAGAGTTGTTTCATATCTGGTCTTAAACCACTATTGCAGCAGGAAGTTCTAGCTTGTCAACCCTCTTCTCTTTTACATGCTATTAGTCTTGCTAAACTACATGAATCTAAATTTCAGCACCTTAGTAATCCACTCCTACACCTATTTCATCACAACCTAAACCTTTTTCAAAATCCACTGTCCAATCTTCTTATACACCACCCTCTTCTATATTTTCCAAACCTAAACAGAATATTTCATCTACATCATCTTCTTTTTCTACCACAAAAAAATCTATTCCTTTTAAAAGACTTACTCCTTCTGAAATGGCCATTCGAAGGGAGAAGGGTTTATGTTTCAATTGTGATGACAAATTTAGCAAAGACCATATATGTAAAGCAAAGTTTTTGATGATTATACAACCTGACAATGATTCGGAGGATGATAGTTCATATGAGATTGAATTGGGTGATAATTCTGATATTTCTAATACAGTTGAAATTAGCTATCATGCTTTATCTGGAGTTTCTGTTCCTAAAACTTTGAAATTAAGAGGAACAGTTGGGGGAAAAGCCGTGTCAATACTTGTTGATTCTGGGAGTACTCATAATTTTGTGCAGGAACAAGTGGCTAAACGATTACGTTTACCTATTCTTGCTGCTAATTCTTTTCAAGTCATGATTGGTAATGGTGAACGACTGACTTGTTCTGGGTTGTGTAAAAACGTACCACTTATTTTGCATGACAGTGAGTTTTGGTGGATTTTATGTTTTACCTATTCAAGGGGCTGATATGGTTTTGGGAATTCAATGGCTTACTACTCTTGGTCCAATTACTGTGGATTATTCTACTCTTACAATGCAATTTATGTTGAATGGGCAGCCCATAATTCTTCAGGGTAATTCTGCTATTGATCCTAAGCAGATTGAGCCACATCAGTTCCATAAATTGATGAAATCTGACAATGTGGCTTGTTTCTTTAGTCTTGTGGCTCAGAGGGAGGATAATTGTCATGATACCCCAATAGTGCTATAGAAACACTATTGGGCAGATTTCATAAACTTTTTGAGTCTCCTTCATCATTGCCACCTTTACGAGATGTCCAGCACCATATTCATTTACAAGAGGAGACTCAACCTATTAATGTCAGGCCTTATCGCTATCCTTATTTCCAGAAAGCGGAAATTGAGAAGTTAATTCAAGAAATGCTTGATTCGGGAATTATTCGACCCAGTACCAGTCCTTTTTCATCACCAGTCCTCTTGGTGAAAAAAAAAGATGGCTCATGGCGTTTTTGTGTAGATTATCGAGCTCTCAATCATGCCACAGTATTGGATAAGTTTCCAATTCCCACTATTGATGAGTTACTTGATGAGTTACATGGAGCACAGATTTTTTCAAAGTTAGATTTGCGTGCTGTTATCATCAGATTCGTATGTTTCCTGGGGATATTCATAAAACAGCTTTTCGTACTCACGAAGGCCATTATGAGTTTTTGGTAATGCCCTTTGGGCTCACTAATGCTCCTTCCACATTTCAGGCTATTATGAATTCTATTTTTAGACCTATCTCAGAAAATTTGTTATTGTTTTCTTTGATGATATCTTGGTTTACAGTACATGTATGGAAGCTCATCTTACTCATTTGACTCAAGTTTTTACTAGTTTGGAAGAACATCAGTTTTATGTGAAGAGATCTAAATGTTCTTTTGCTCAATCCAAGATTGACTATTTGGGTCATATTGTATCAATGGATGGGGTAACACCAGATCCGAGTAAGGTTCAAGCAATTTCTGAGTGGCCTATTCCTACTAATCCTAAACAATTAAGGGGTTTTTGGGTCTTACTGGTTATTATCGACGCTTTGTAAGACATTATGCATCCATTGCAGCACCTCTTACAAATTTATTGAGGAAAGAAGCTTTTGTGTGGGATGAATGTGCTACTGTTGCTTTCTAATCTTAAGGCCGCCCTAATGACAACACCAATTTTAGCTCTTCCTGATTTTTCTCAGACATTTATTGTAGAATCTGATGCTTCAGGTGCTGGAATGGGAGCTGTGTTACATCAGAACAATCACCCTATCGCTTTTTTCAGCAAAAAATTTTCTTTGCGACTTTGCAAAGCTGGAGCTTATGTCAGGGAAATGGTGGCTATAGTGGAAGCAGTCAAAAAATGGAGACACTATCTTTTGGGGAGACATTTCATTATTAAGACTGATCAGAAAAGTCTTAAGGAAATCCTTACTCAGGTAATTCAAACACCTGAACAACAACAATATCTCGTTAAACTGCTAGGATATGATGACGAGGTTGTTTATAAACCAGGTATAGAGAATAGAGTTGCAGATGCATTATCGCAAAGCTTTTTTGATGAAGCTCAGCTTTTTGCTTTATCCTTACCTTCTTTTGACTCTGTTACACTACTTAAAACAGAGTTTAAAGATAATAAGGAATGGCAGAAATGGATGTTGGATTGTGAACAAGGAGTTTCTCTGCCATGGCCACTTACAGTCAGAGATGGTTTGCTTTTTTGGGCAACAAGATTTTTATTCCACCTCATACTTCTATTATCAATTTGCTGATATTAGAATACCATACTTCTCATATGAGTGGACATTTGGGAGTTTTAAAAACTTTTAAAAGACTCAATGAATCTTTTTTTTGGAAAGGCATGAGGAAGGATGTGGAGGAATTTGTGAAGCGCTGCCATGTCTGTCAACAAATCAAATATTTGACAACAGTCCAGCAGGACTACTCCAACCTTTACCTATTCCTCAAATGTCTTTGAGGATCTTTCTATGGATTTCATTACTGGATTGCCAGTATCTAAAGGTATTCAGTACTATTAGTAGTTGTCGATCGACTAACTAAGTACTGCCATATTGGTCCTCTGCTGCTACATATTCAGCTACTTCAGTAGCATCATTATTTGTAGACATTGTTATTAAATTGCATGGATTTCCTAAATCCATTGTGTCAGACAGGGACAAAGTTTTCATGAGTCGTTTCTGGAATGAACTTTTCGATTGAGTGGAACCACTTTGAAAATGAGTTCAGCCTATCATCCTCAATCTGATGGTCAGACTGAGGTCATGAATCGATGTTTGGAACAGTATTTACGAGCTTATGTTATGGACTCCCTACACTTTGGCCTAAGTTCTTACCTTGGGCTGAGTATTGTTTTAACACTAGTTATCATACTAGTGCTAACATGACACCCTTTCAAGCATTGTATGGGAGACTTCCTCCTAATATTCCTCAATACATACAAGGCCAATCTACTTAGAGGCAGTGGATCATGAATTGAAGACTCGAGATGATATTTTAAAACCTTGAGAGCTAATTTAGCTCAGCTCAGCTTCGAATGAAACAGGTAGCTGACTCCCACAGATCTGACTTAAAATTTGAAATTGGGGATTTAGTGTACGTGAAGCTTCAGCCCTATAGGCAAACTTCTTTGGCCAATAGGCTTTCTTACAAGCTCTCACGACGTTATTATGGGCCTTTTAGGATCCTAAAGAAGATTGGAACTGTAGCATATCAGTTGGATTTACCAGATCATTCAAGACTTCATCCGGTATTCCATGTTTCTTTACTTAAAAAAGCTTATGGAGACTCATTTCCTACAATTCCACTTCCTCAGGACTCTTTTGAAAATCATCCTATACTTCAACCGTTAGCTATTTTAGATTCTAGAGTTTTGGTGCGACAAGGAGTTAATGTTCCCCAACTTTTGATTCAATGGGAGACTCTACCTACTGAGGATGCTTCTTGGGTGGATTTATCAGATTTCAAGAGGGATTTTCCCGATTACCACCTTGAGGACAAGGTGTTTTTCTCAACACCGGAGGAACATGTTATGACACGAAGTCATAGGACTCGAAGGCCACCAATACATTTACAAGATTACATCACGAAATAAAATAGATGTATTCTGTTTTAAATAAAATAGCAATATACAGTTGTATTGGAGTATCTAGCATGTTTGTTTCATGTAACAGATTAGGAAGATAACAGCTAAGCAACATGTGTAGAAGTTGTCTTTTGTAACCGTAGAAACAGTTATCAAACATAGCTGGCAAAAAGTGTAAAAAGAAAAGAATACTGTAAGGATCGAGAGAACATATAAAAGGGAAAAAAGAGAACAGAGAAGGACAAGTTTTACCAACATAGATCTGAGCAAGGAGCCTACTGGAAGCTCGAATTCCAGATTCATTCCAACATTTTATACCTCGCATATACATGATGAACAAAGTATTAGAATAGAAAACACGCATAGATCAAATCCAACATCATTCATAGATTCCTAAACACTAAACCCTAGCTTTACTTTCGTTAAGAAAATACAGAGAAGAGAGTAAAAAGAACATACCTCGTTTGTATCGGATGAGATAGAGTGTGAGGGAACTTAGGGTTTTGTTTTGTCATCACACGTGATAGTGTAAGTGCCCGTGTGGGGTCTATCAGCATACTCATCGACTAATCACCATAACTTACTTTGTATATTTATTTGCATGAGAATGGAAGAAAAAAAAAAACAAAAATAGCAAAACAGCTAACTTACAGATGATTAAATTATAGAAACATTTTCGGAACAATGATGAATAATTTCTCACCTTTAATTAAGTATCTACATCATGGGTGTATGTCCTTTTAATTTAATATTCAATAGGAAAAAACACTTTAGTACTTGGTGTTAAATCACTAATTCTATTTGAATCTTAACTTTTCTCCCTCTTTAAGTTATGAGCAGTTAACAAAATCTAGGAAAAAAGGACATATTTTAATGCCGACACCTTAGAGTTCTAACTTGTCTCCAAATCTCTTGGTAAAATGCCTCTCAAGTGTGTTCAATGCTCTTTATTGAAGGGTACCAAATAAGATTTTGGGGCCACAGCAGTCTCACTTTCTTATATGGCACACCCTCGATAGAAAGTCTTACTAAAAATAGATAGGCCTTGTAGTCATCCTTCATCCCATGGAGACAATAGACACCCATCTTTTTCCATCTTTCCCTTAACTTATCAATTCCTGGCACCCCACTATGCATACATTTGCATACAAAAGCATGTATCTTTGGGCGAGGCGGTATCTTTGAGACAAAAGTTAAGTTAGGGATGCAACGTGAAAGCGTAAAAACAAAAACCAATTAAACGATTGATTTCAAAATGTGAAATTAATCACACAATTGCTACATAATTATAATTTCATAGAGAAAACTTTCTCAATAGGGTTTAAAAAGTATATCACATGTTTTATTCATAAAGGCAAGCCTAAAGGCCTATTTATACTATTATAAAAGGAATTCTAAAAGATAAAATCCTAAAAAGTAAATAATAAATACAAATAAATTGTATAACTGATAATTAATGCTGAAAATAAAAGCTAGCAGCCTATTATTAATGTTGGCAGTTTTAAAACTTAAAAGTTGAAACTGTCAGTAATAAATATTGACTTTAATTGAGCTTCCGCTGTTGCATTATTCTCTCCCAACAGCAAAGAACTCGACCTTGAGTTCTCATCTGAATATAACAGTGAATCGTTCGGGTAGAAAGAAAATATATCATTCTAAATCTCTTTGACACTTGCATCAGCTTCACATTATTTTTTTAATGGCTCGAACCCTATAACCTTAGCATCTAAAGTTACCAGAAGATTGGCCTTCTCTTCTTCATCTATTTTCTTCTTGTTTTCAATCTCAACTTGTTTACTTTCAGGCTCCTCCTTTGCTTCCTTTTCAATTGCTTCATCTATTTTGTCTTCTCTATCTTCAACATTTCAATAAGCTTTTTCTCTAGCTCATCAGCAGTTGATTCATTTGTTTTCTCCTCGCGAGCTAATGTTTCCATAGGTTTACTTTTAATAACTTTAAGCGTCTCAATATCTTTCCTAGTAATTTCAGACAATACATAAAAAAACAAGTCCCCTTTTATTAGGCTCAATGGAAATAACTAGTGGAAATTCAGTTTTCTCATCCGCAGATCTTCCTTCTAGCTTAGGAATGTTGGCTTTTGAAATTTCTGCTGAGGTCTCTTGATGAGTCACTTTAATGTATCCTTTCCCGCTTTCCTTTAGCTTAGGAACATCTTCCTCTTTCAAATCATTGCTTTGTATCGATGTCATAAACTCTACAAGATATTCATGAATCAATTTCTTTTTTGATGACATCTTTGGTCTTGTTGAGATATGATTTCCTCCTAATCAAGAGGAAGAAATTCATCCTCTAATAATATCTTCATCCTAAACCATGTCCTAATAGGTGTTTTTCCTTAATGACTTAATTTTTTCTATAATCTCTCCCACCATGCAGATGCATACCCTTTAAGCATACATGCGACCAATCTTACTCTCTTCTCCTTTAGCACCGCCATAATATCAAAAAGCCGTTCAACCTTAGTAATCCAATCCAAAAAATCTTAATCCTTAATCCTCCTCTAAATATGGAATACCTCTTCCAAATCTGTCGCCACCATCTGTCTTCATGGATGTTCCTCTTCCTCCATCAATTCATCTTCTTCCTCAGAATCATATTTGTAATAATCATTAAAATCATAACACTTACCCCTATATTGATACCTACGATTTATAGCAACAGGTCTGACAACAGGATCGTCGCGAGCATACTCTACCTTTAGTCGTCTTCCATAACCATTCATGTTCCTGTTGGTATTAGATCACTCGATCAAATCATCAAAGCACTGCTCATAATGTTGGAATCTCTTATCCATGCTACCCAATACGACCCTTCGACCTAAGGATTTGGCTCTCAAGACTTCTACATCTCGAATACTATCCAAGATGTGACCGCCATCAACACTGACGTTAATTATCATTTTTCTAGGAATCTACATTGCTCTGATACCAATCTGACGCAGCACAGAAGCGTTAAGTTAATAGAAACCAATTCAATGATTGATTTCAAAATGTGAACTTAATCACACAATTGCTAAACGATTGCCATTTCATAGAGACAACTCTCTCAATAGGGTTTAAAAAGTATATCAAATGTTCTTATTCATAAAGACAAGCCTACATGCCTATTTATACTATTGCAAGAGGAATTCTAAAGGAAAAAATTCCTAAAAAGTAAATAATAAATACAATAGTAAATACAAATAAGTTGTGTAACCGATAATTAATGCTCGAAATAAAAGCTAACGACCTATCATTAGTATTGGCAGTTTCAAAACTTAAAAGTTGAAACTGTCAGTAATAAATGTTGGCTTCAATTGAGCTTCCACTACTGCATTAGTAGCCTATAACATTTCTTAAAAGTTGATAGAAACTTATAGGGTCTATTTCATTATACTCATGATCTGACCATATAGAAATTTTACAAACACATAATTCCTAATGCCCTGACGTAATTAATTTTCTCTCTTTTTTTTAAGAGAGCAATACTCGAACATATTGTCATATGTACGATATCACTAGAAACCATATTGGTAATCCACATTCTTCTCTAAGTCTATCAATTTAGAATTATAGTGGGGGATATATATATATATATATATGTATTCATATGAGATTGTCTCCTTACTCATATCACAAACAAAATAATGTAAGTATATATTGAAACTAATAATGACTTTCACTATAGCTTCATATGTAGATTTTGTTGAGAGCCCACCAAATAAATTCTTCTTCAAATTATTTAATTTGATTTAGCAATTCCTTCCTCAACTACAATATTATCATACAATGGATAACCTATCATTTTTCCCTTCTACACTTTGAAAATTACCCCTAATTCAATTTGATCTCTCCTACACTTCTTTGCAACAAACCAACAAGATATCTTTAAAGGGGCCTATGACTAATCAAGTTGTCATTTTAGAAGGATGTTTCTCATCTACTATAATTCTTAACCAGACAGTTCCCTCTCGTTCATAATATTCTCGATTTCCTTCTCAATTCTCCTCCATTTTGTTCTTTTAGTACTTTCTCTTTGTAAACTTCACAATGCTTTCTGATTTCATGAGTTCCACACTAGTTCAATAAATCATGCTCGATTTCTCCATTCCAAATTTTAAAGTCCCGATCCCCCTAAATCCTATGATCTAATGATCTTATTCTAAGCGGCCCCATTTATTTTCATCTTTCCCTCCAAGTATTGCAACTTTGCCCTCATTTTTAGTGGTTTTCACCACTTCATTTTTATTGCTCCTTCAATGATTCTACCCAGTATTTCTACAACCTATATAAGCAAGTGGAAATGTGATTTCCTTACCTTAGCCTCCTACTCATTTTAAAATGGCCAATGTAATTGATTAAAATAAATGATCTCACACCTGACAAATAAGATCCAATCAAATCTATCCAATAGTTTGGAAATTCATGGATATGTAGAAGTTTTCTTTCTCTTTTTTTTTTTTTTAAGTCTCATTCCATTCTCTTATGTGCTTTAGATAAATCAATTTCCAACAATATCCAACCCCTTTTACCCATTTTGAGTTTAAAAGATTGTAGTAACTCCTAAAGGAAAATTACATTATCGATTATCCTTCTCTCTATAGCAAAACTAATGAGTAAATTACATCAGAATATATAAATATTTTTGGATAAGTTCATTCAAGATATCAATGTTTGGATTAGTATTTAATTAAGGAAAATTTGCAAATTACCATCTTGAATTTTCACTATGATGCAGATTCACCTTCTAAACTTTCAAAGCGCACTATTGGACACCTCATACTTCAAAAATGACATAATTAAAGACATTTAACATTTTTATTAAAATAAAACAGAGAGAAATGCATATTACCCCCTCAAACATTTACCTATGTGTGAATTTACCTCCTAAAATTTAATCTATGTGTGGAATGCCTCCTAAACTTTTAAAAGTGTGTATGGAAAATGTTAATTATGCCAAATGTTAAAAGTTTAGAGGATCAAAAGATGTATATTGAAAGTTTCGGGGGTGAATCCACACTTAGATAAAAGTTTGAGAGAGTGTTTTGCAACTATCCTTTTCATTAATTTTCTCAATAGTCAAAGGATAGATATATCGTTTGACTCACTTTGTGAAATATTGATTCCTCTTTTTAACCACTCGAAACATTGACATCTTAAGTGAATTTATCCTCAAATGTTGATACATTTACATAAGTTATCCCAAAACATACTTTTACAAGGTTAATGATCTTGTCTAATAAGGCCTTAATTTATTCATAATAATCTTCGTTATAACCTTATCGAACTTGTAATATAGCTTACCAATCTACAATGCCACAGGTTATTTGCTCCATTTAATATTGGAATCAACATAATGAATATCCTATTTAATTCCCAATTTACTTGTATTGCACATTAGACATCTCAGTCACCACATCCTCAATTGTTTTTCCTATAGTATCCCAACACCCATGTAAAAAATTTTGCATGAAAACCATCTTTTCTAGGAGTTTTATTTATCCAACACTTTCTACTTAATTTTTAATCTCACACATTGCTAGTGGTCAAACCAAAGTCTTCATGCCTTCTCCCAAACCATCCCTCAAGTAAATTCCAAAATGCTATAGTTTTTCTCCATCATTCCCATGGTTACGTAAAAATCTTCAAAGAAATCTCTATACATAGCTATTATTAAATAAGAGTGCATGACAGATATCCCTTGTTGGTCAAACAAGTCCATAATTCTTGTTTTGCTCTCCTGGCAAGTGCAATTACATTAAAGGACTTGGTATTTTTCTAACCATTTTTAACCAATTTTAGTCTCACTTTAGGAGTATTATTTTTCTTCATTACTTAGTCGATTAAGTCTATTCAAATCATTCAAAAAAGGGTGGCTATTAATTTTCCTTTCTAAGTCATCTAGGGCTTTTAAACTTCTAGATTTCTTTAGGTGCATCAGACCAAACACTTTTTTATTAGGTCCATAAGATTAATGGAAAAAATTAAAATTGTTAGCCTCCTAATTCACCTTAAGAAATTCCTTAAACCAAAGTTCTTCCAGCCACATGCCTTGGAACTAGAATGGTCTAATTTTTTTTATCTTCTTACTGAAATTTTGGGTTTTATTTTATTTTATTAAAGTGGAATTGAAAAATTATTTATTAAATGAAAGACAACATTTTAAACATCGAGCCTTTCGTGCACTATTAACTCAAGTTTCATCTATACTTGTTTCATTTTAATTCATTGGACTTTATTTACTTTTACTAGTCCATGTATATATGTTCTCTACATGGCTTAAGCCCATTAACCTATATTCATCCAAATAATAATTATAAGCAATAGCATGTGACCTCTCTATGCAATTCACATGACCTCATTAAAGTCTCTTGAGTTATCCATGGGCTCCTCTAATGATTGGACACAATATGTAGATTATCCAATAATAGCTTACATTCTTCAATTCTAAGACTAACCTATATAGTGGAAATAAATTTGGAAGTGTTAGTTATTGGTACTCCAAGCATTATATCGATTTCTTTATTAGATGGATGTAACTATTATCACTGCCACCTAAACTCCTACCTCAAGTCATCTTCAAATCTAACACATTCAACTTATTGGGCACAATCAAATTACAAATAGCTTTGCAACGTTTAAAGTTACTCTCCTATAAATGAAAGAGTCAACTTTTAAAGGTGATTCCTCTCATCCCTATACTATGGAAAATCAGTACTTGATTGAGCAATGACAATAATTGTTGTCCATGATATCCTTCTCATAACCAAACTCCTCAAACTTAAGACCTCTGGGTGAAACTTGAAATCTCCTCTAACCAAAATTTTATTGTGTCTCTTCTTCCCTTATCCAGTACATTGTAAAAAAAAGAATGGGAGGGCCCTATAGTCCTCCCCTTATCAAAAGTACTTACACTAAAATCTCACAGCATGTCCATTTCTATGCTCCTAGTATTTATTTTAATGGTAGTTAAGCTTCCTAAGATACCATAAGCACCTCTTCTCCTCACTCACCGTTGTCATTCTTTAGTCTAAATCCATGATAATCTTCCTTCCTTGTGGCAATGAATCCTTTTACTAAATAGTAGTACTTATTACATTTATCTTCCCATTTCATCCATCATAACCACCCTCACTAGGTTTGCTATCACTCTTGCATAATACATGTCCAATCACATTAACCATATTTTTTCCTAGCATTGGTTTAGAAGAGAGTTGAGTTGGTTCCAACGATAAACCAATGGCTGATGTCATTTTTTTTATGTTGTGGCTTCTAATCTATTTTAGAGACTTTTTTTTCATTATTTCTTTTGTGCAATAAAGAGTGCTTTATAATATCACTCAAATTAAATCCTACCTTCTTTCTCCCTACACTACCTTCTCCAGCTTAGGCTCCTAGACGTTAGGCATTATTATTTTTTGTTTACTTTTACATAATTCTTTTTAGGGGGTATATTTGTAATTTTAATTTATCATTCACTTTGTCCGTAGCAATGATTACTATTCCTTCCATTTTCATTCTCTCTTTTAATCAAACATACTAGAAGAAATCAAATACTACTATAATTTCTTCCTCCCATATTCATTCCTTTCTCAATCCTTTCCTCATTCCAAACAAATTGTTAAGATATTAGTCCTCGCATCTTTAGTGTTTTTGTTGCTACTTTCCTTAGTAGTTCTCTTAGAACAATTATTCAACCTATGACTGGTACAACTATATCCCAGACAAACTTGGAATTCCTTCATATTGAGCTTTGTATTTTATATCACCAATCATCATGATATAAACTGATAGGATATGAAAATTCACCTGCATGCCTAATTTATGAACTTACCCCTTTCAACATCAATTGTTATAGTGTCAAATTTAAGCACTAGCCTGAGCAATGATCCAATTTTGTCAAAGCCATTAAGAAAAATATTTAAAAGGCATTCCATAAATTTTGGCCCAATCTGTAATTGCACGAACTCCACTTGTACTACTTTAAAGTTTAGCATCTACCTCTGTATCGTCAAGAAATAACTATTAACAAAACCATTAGTTCTCTCTTAGGTCCCATTAAATGACTTCTTCTAAGTTAAAATACATAATATATAAATCTGCTTCTACTTAAATCATAGGAAACAAGCCTTGATATCTCCTTAAATTTGATAGCTCTATATCCAAAGTTAAAGCCTATTGTTTAAACAATCAACTCATACCCCTATTGGGCTTAATGAGCTCCTTCTCAAGAAACAGTTATGATCCCCTTAGATTCCTTCTTCTTAGTTTACTCCATATTATTCTCATTGTCTTGCATTTCGTTCAGCTTATCTACATTAGATATCTCACTGAAAGAGGTTTTTCTCATATGCAAAAGGCATTTTGATGACCATAGTATCCTCATGTAAGACATTAGCTTCAATGTTTTGTCTACTCTCTCACTTGAGCATTCTCTATGCTGATGCCATTACAGTCTTTAGATTCACCCCCTATCGCTTATTTCCCCAAAAGGTAGCAATTGGTCACTTTTAGAGTCTTTTAACCTTCCTATATGTGGGTTTAAACATGTTGCTTTTTCATTAACCAACATTTTCATGCATGTAGCACAAGTATATATTTAGAAACTATCAATAAACTTTAGTGTTAATGTCATAAATGGTATCCAACCTTTAATAAAAAATGTAATTAAATACCTAAATTTTGAAATTAAACCATTAAATACTTAAAAGAACTTTTCATGCACACCAATAATATCACCGTCAAGCTCATTTAGATACTAACTTGATATGTTTTAAAGTATTTTAGATACTAAGTTGATCTATTTTAAAATTCATATACTAAATTAATCAATTTCAAGAGTTAGATACATAATTGTATATTTTGGCAAACTTCACATACCATTTGCAACATTATTCGTAATCCATATTAGGGCATTTGATGATTGCATAATGGAGATGAGCACGTATCATGGATTTATTGATACATACTTAGATATATATTTAAATTGTAAAAGTACTAAAATATAATATTCTTTTTTTATTATATACAGACATATAACATCTAAGAAAGTCATTTGTGTTTTAACTTTATCACATCATTTTTATAAAACTCAAATTTGATTAATGAAAGTTAACTAGCTTAAAATATAATCTCAATCATAATAAATACTATTGGGAAAAAAATTTATAGTAAATATTAGAACATATGTATTGTTGATATATTTTTCACTATAGTTTTGTATAGAGTAAGTGTAACATTTATTACTTGAACTTTACCCATTTATGTAATTAGCTACCTAAATTTTAAAGGTGTCAATATGGAGCCTAAGCTTTATAAAATTTTATAATTAATAACTTGAACTTAGCTAAATTTTGCAATCAATTATTGAACTTTGTCTATTTTTGTAGTTAACTACTTCAACATGGTATTAAAACTAACTTTGAAAAGTTTGTAAGTAGTATATTGATATATTTAAACTTCAAGTAGTTTATTATATAAATAGGTGAAGTTTAGGTACCAAGTGTGACATTTACCCTTTCATAGATAGCCTCCTATTAATCTCCTAGTCTTAAAGTTAATTTCTAATAATATGAGTTGTCATAATTTAATGTGTTAGTTTCCTTTCGTAAGTATTCTAATGCAACTCCAGTCAAAGCTGGTCTTAAGGCCGCTAACTTTCAGACCAAGGCCGTAAGTGATGAAGACTTGGGCCGTAGATGTAATGCCAGATTTGCAAATTTCTCGAGAGCATGACAACCCAAAGCTAGCTCCAAAGTTGTCGACTTTCTACCTTAAGCCACCAGCCTTCAATGCCAAAGCTATCAACTTTGTGCCATCCTTTGTTTCATGCATTTTAAATTTATTATATAGTATTTTTCTTTTAGTTGAGACTACAAATAGTTTTTTAGGGTTTTTTTAAGTCTTTTGATATTTGATACATTTTGAAACCTTATGGAGAGAATTTCTCTTGGAAATTGCAAGTTTTTGCAATTGTGTGTTTTCTAGAAAACATCCAATGCGATTGATTTCTTTTTTTCACTTTTACATTGTGTCAGATTAGTATAAGAGTAAAGTGAGTTCCAACAAAGATGGTAACCAATGACAGTATTGATAGCGGTCATATTCTTGATGGTGATCAGGATGCGAGAGTACAAGGAACTACACATATGGTTCTTAGGGCGGTAATCAATGCCATGGGTCAATGAATCTGACAAGTAGAGTAGCTTGTTGAGGATTTGATCGGGCATTTTGACACGATGGCGGTAGATAGCAACACGGATAGAGATATTGGTGGAAGACGGCTTAGGGCAAGGGATGCTTATGGCGGTCCAATTAATTGACCTGTCATTGCAAATCGATGGGCATAAATTTATGATGAAGAATCCGCTGAGGAGGATGAGATCTTGTTTGAAAATAGACAACCATGGAGGAGAGGCGGTGATGGAGGTAGCAAATATCGAAGGGGCTACTATAGGTATGATCAAGGAGATAGTGGAGATTTTTTCCTAAAGGTAGATATCCCTAACTTTAATGGTAGTCTCAATATTGAGGAATTTTTAGATTGGCTAGCTAAAGTAGATAGATTTTTCGATTACATGGATATTCTTGAGGAGTGTAGGGTTAGGTTGGTAGCTTTTCGATTGAAAGGTGATGCATTGGCCTACTGGGAAAGGCTCTAGAGTAGGAGATATTGTGAGGGTAGACAACCGGTGGGAACATGGTATATGATGAAGCAATTGTTACAGTGGGATTTCCTACCTCTCGATTATGAACTGATTCCTTTTCAGCAATATCAGTAGTGCTGCCAGGTGCAAAGGACTATGCATGAATATACCACATAATTTATGCAATTAGTAGAAAGGAATGACTTGAGGGAAAGTGAAGGCCAGCAACTAGCATATTATGTGGATGATCTGAAGTTGCAGATCAAGGACATGATCGGAGTTACTATGTTGAGAACTCTGAATGAAGTGAAAAACATAGCCTTTAAGGCTGAGATGATGTTATAGGAGGGGAACACCAGATATGAAGGGAATAGTGGCAAAACTGAAGTAGACAAAAAATGAGGGGGTTAAACAGAAGCCAGGTAGGAATACTAGGAAGAGAGAGGATAAGGTTACAAGCAAGAAACCTGTTGAGGCTAAGGATTCTCAGAAACAATATAATCTATATGCAAAGCCTATCTTGGGCAAGTATTACCATTGTAACCAGTTGGGGCATCGATCAAACGAGTGTCCTAACAGGAAGAGCATCAATATTGTTAAGAGAGATGAAGGAATCTACTGTGAGCCTAATGGAGATAATGAATATTATGTTGAGAAAGAAGAGGAGGTTGAGCAGATATTTGTCATTAGAAAGCTGATGTTAGCACTAAGTAAGAGGAGGACACCTAATGATATCAGTTGTTTCACACTAGGTGCACAATAGATAGGAAGGTTTGTGACCTGATGGTTGACAATGAAAGCTATGAAAACATCATTGGTAGAGAGATTGTGAAGTAATTGCACCTATCAATGGAGAAACACCCTAACCTATACACTGTAGGATGGATTAAAACATCTTAAAAGATTGATGTGAAGAAGAGGTGCAGAGTATCATTCTCAATAGGTAAGTACAATGATGAAATTTATTGCGATGTAATGGATATGGATGCTTGTCACTTGTTATTTGGGAGACCTTGGCAGTATGATATGAATGCCCAATATGCGGGAAAAGAAAATGTGTATAGTTTAGAGAAAAGGAGTGTGAAGTTTACTCTGTTGCCCTTGAAGATGACCACTCATTCCAAAACCGTCAAGGCTGAGGAATGCTCTTTTCTAGCTATCATTCAATTAGAAAGTGAAATGAAGGAGGCCATTAAGAAGCCTAGACTTGTGCATGATCTCATAACGAAACATAAGTTAGGGGTGTAGAATAAAGTAGCAATGCCAAGAAGAAGACAAAGAAGAAGAAGAAGAAAAAGAAGCGTACAGACGAGAACTTGGGGTCGAGTTCATTGGAGGTGGGAGAGAATGATGCAGCTCTAGTCAAAGCCAGCCTCAAGGCTGCCAACTTTTATACCAAGGCTACCGGTGTTAAAGACTTAGGCTACCGGTGTAATGCTGGTCTTGTAATTTTGCCATGAGCATGATAACCCAAAACTGGCTACAAAGTTGCCATCTTTCTACCCTAAGCCATCGACCTTCAATGCCAATGCTGTCAGTTTTGCGCCAGCCTTTGTTTCATGCGTTTTAAATTTATTATATTGTATTTTTCTTTTTGTTGAGACTATAAATAGTCTTTTAGGGTTTCATTAAGTCTTCTGATTTTTGACATATTTTGAAAACTTATTGAGAGAGTTTTCTCTTGAAAATTGCAAGTTTTTGCAATTGTGTGTTTTGTAGAAATCAATCGCACATAAATCATCCAGTGTGATTGATTCTATTTTATGCTTTCACGTTGCATCTTATTTAATAGAGTGCTTATAGCCCGTGATAGATAAATTTAGTCCTCTCATATTAGACGACCAACCCAAATCTTTAACAAGCAAAGAAAAAGGCTAGTAAAAAAAAAAAAAAATGGAAAGAATGAATAAATTGGTGGAACAAAAGATAACATGTTAATGTCATTAGTGTTATGCATAAAATTTGCCAAGCAATCAGCTACTTTGCTTCTTTCTTTGGTGATATACTCTTTCATTTATTTAAGCAATAATATATATTTATTTTCTTTTTCCCTAAAGGCATAAATAACATTAGCATATTTGCATTTATATTAGCATAAATTGATAATATATAAATTGCTTAAGTAGAATTATAGATGATTTCTATTCTCATGTAACCCATTAAAAGAAAAGTTTTTACACTAGTAAATTCCTCATCATTCGTCTACTAATATGTCAAGTTTCTTTATTTTCTTAGCAAACCCCAAATAGTTGATTCTTTAATGTTGTATTTATGTGTATATTTATACTAAGTTTTACCCAATCAACTTGAGATGGTGCCCATCTAGTTAAATCTCAGGTTGTTACCTTGCATGTTTATTAAGTTGACATATGACAAGAGTCATCTTCTTAATGGTTGAGGGTAAGAGTCTCATTCTGACTATATTGCAAAGGCAAAGATGACTATTGAAGGTAGCTAGGATGAAAGTTTATCCATCTTTGTTTGTAGTTTCTCTCTTTAAGGATCTTTGTCTTAATTTAGGCTTTGGTAACTAGGGTAGAGAAAGCCCGCTCGATAAGTTAAAATTTTGCTCTTAATGACAACTCATTGTGGCATACTTTCCAAATACGTAATTCAACTTTGGACTTAGGATAGATTTCCCAATCCAGCCCCAATTAAGGTTAGGATGTGATTTCAATTCCAGTACTGTTGATAACTCTTTATAAAGTGAGTTTGGGGGGCTGAATTTGTCACTATACTCACTTACATAACAAGGATGATCTTAGATGAAAAATTTATTTCATCTCCTCTTGTTTTTTTTTTTCCTATAATTTGTTTATAAAGTAGATTACATAGGAAATATAAATGTTCGAGGTACGTTCAAATAGAATATTAATGTTTTAGGTGGTTAAAGAAAAGGCATCAACAATTAATAAAGTGGCTAAATAATGGATCAATACTTTAAATGGTTAAAAAAAAGATATCAATATTTTAAATACATGACAAATGGAAATAAAAAAAAAGGATCTTTTATTTATATCACTTTATATAATATTGATTCTTTTCAATCATTTAAAATGTTGATATTTTATTTGGCTCACTTTATAATTGTTATTTTTTCTTTTTTAACCACTCAAAATAGCTATGTCTTCCAGTTAATTTACTCTTTACTTTTATTGAGTTTATAGGAGCTTCTGATATTTCATCTTATATATTCTCTTAATTGTATGAGCTTTGTCTCTACTGACAAGAAGACAAATGCCCACCACAAAATATTTAAATGAAATAGCTCCTATACTACATAGCCTTAACAATATTTCTATAAAAAGAGTCCACATTAATGGAACCATAGTTTAATCAATTTTCATTTTTAAACTTCTTCAACAAATACAATGTAGAACGTTAATAAAAATTGCAACTTTAAACCTTACATTAATTACCTAACATATTTAATTATGAAAGTTATAGCTACCTTAATGTAAAGTTACTTCCTATGACAGGCATCCTCAAGATGATTATGATCGCATATGGTCCCCTATAACTTACCTTAAGTGGAGATCAGTGACCAACACGACCCCAGTTGCTACAGCTACAAGCAACAATGCATATAAAGTCCCAGAAGAAGTTTTGATGTCTGCTCAGGAAACCACAAGTGTCAATGATACACTTAGCTTGTTTTGGCCTTCAAAAATAGAGAATATATGGTATGTCTTTTTCCACTTTGCTGAGGTACAAGATCTAAAAGGTCAAGTGAGAGAAATGGATATCTTTGTGAATAACCTATTTCAGAAGACAATTAGGCTCCAAAACCAAGTCCCATTGACTGTGGTTCAAGATTTCTCAATTGGATCTAATGTGGAGTTTTTGTTTAAAGCTACTAAACAATCAACATTGCCACCTTTGCTCAATGCTGCTGAGTTTTTTACGGTCCTAGATCTTCTTAACCCACAAACAGATTTAAATGATAGTAAGTATACACAAATTCTTCTTTCACAAGATATATCTTTTATTTTATGTTGCATTATTATCTTATATACATGAGTGATTTTTGTATATAAGAAAAATACTTATCTAGTTAATATCCATAAAAATTCATCACAAATGCATTGCCAAATATATGCTAGCTATCAACATGTAAAAACCACTAACTATTGATATTAAATAGCCCGTGATTTATTGAACCTCATGTTATAGGATTGTTATACACTATATTTGCACCAAAATTTCACTTTATAATTTTCCAAATCAAAGCAAATATGTTTTACATATCTTGATTCACAATAACAAAATGAAAAATGGAATACATTTTAAAGGATAAGAGACAACACTTTTGAATTATCAAACATGAAAGGGAAAAAAAAAAGGTCAATGTAAGATGATTTGTATCCATGTACAAGTTTCTTGCACATGATTTTCTTGTCTACCAATTTTAGCCCAAACCTTTTGTTATCATTTTAGAATATATTGCTCTCCACAATTAATGTATGTTTTGCATACAAATCACATTATAATGTTAACATTTCAGTTGTCATTCTCAATTCCATCATGACAACATATCGAATCGTTAAAGATAGTTGGCAAGGTGATCCTTGTCTCCCGCAAAACATGGTATGGGAAGGACTGAATTGTAGTTACGATAATAATGCCTCAAGAATCATATCACTGTAAGTAAATTACAAGCAAATGCAATCTCCAGATCCCTCCACTCCAACTTTTTTTTCTTCTTATTTTTAAATGTATTGCCTTGAACTAACATGTTATTTTGTAGTTATATCAAATGTAGTATCATTTTAAGTTTACCCTCTAAAATAGTGATGGTTTAGAACTTGTCCACTAGCTTTAGCATATATGTATATATTATTTACTTATGTGGAGGTAACGTTACAAGTTAAAGTTCCGATGATTCCATTTTAGCAAAGTATAGAGGGTAAATTTACACTTTATGTAAGTAAAATGGACAAAAAAAAAAAAGAGGAAAATAAATCCCCTCACTATATTATCTTTTTCCAGGAATTTAAGCTCAAGCAATTTGACAGGGTCAACTGCCGTGTTCTTCAATCTCACAGCAATGACTTCCTTGTATGTACCCTTAGAACTCATAAACAAATTGTCATTGATAACATGGGACCAATATAACAAATTTGAGATAATTCCTTTCAGAAGATGCCTTGTTGCTTCGGTTGGGATTCACTCATGTATCATGGAAAATTGAGGACTCAACACCACTTATTTGTATAAAAATTAAGAACTTGCATTTATTTCTAATTGTTTTAGGAAACTATTAAGATGAAAAAATTGCCTTTAATTCTATTTTTCATCCCATGCCTATACTTAGCATAATCACAAGCAATCAAGTAACATCAAATGTTTGAACTTCGATAGAAAATGTTAAATGGCATGTTGCCATTATTATTGAAATTGAAGACTTCCCTCGATTGAATTTCAGATTTTACAATTTTATGGATTGTGCAATCTTAAACTAAAAGCTCACTCTTTTACAACAAATGAACATACCGAGTTCCTACGTTAGGAACAATTTATTTTTATTATAATATATATGAAGATGATGCATTTTAGAAAAATGCAAAAAGTATGCACTTGCACAAATATAAATTGTTTATTTTATGCATTGACATCAAGGGAGATTGTAGTACAAAAAAGCATAAGTAAAGAAATTGGCAAATGGAGAAACTAAGTTATTATGTCCTTAGCAAATTCCTGTTTTGTCTTACATATATATATATATATATATATATATCATTTTTGAGCTTGATTTACTTTTTATTATGTGTATTAGGGTTTGGGTTTATAAATGTTGTTACATATAAAGTAAAGTAAGTCAAGGAGCAAAAAATTGAAATCAAGTGCTTTGCAACAATATAAGAATCATGATATTTTGTTGATGTCGTATTATAGTGGATTGATTTAATTTTTGTTATGGTTTTTTATTCTTTTTTTTAACATTATGTTGAATTACTTTAGTCCCTTATTTGTTAAGAGTTTTGTAACTTATAACCTAATCAAAAACTAAATCTAACATAATGGTGTTAGTGCGAGATAGAGAGATTATGAATTTTGAGAGTTTGTGATCTATATATTAAAGTTATGGACAACAAGTATGACATTGAGAAGTTTTACAGTTGCATAAATAATAGGGAGTGGCAAGTGTTCATGTTAAAAGTTTAGGTTTAGCCATCCTTAAAGATTGTCTTTAAATTAATAACTAGAATCTTCAAGAAGTATAGATTGTACTTGCTTCAAATCAATAACAGGTCATCACTAAGGCTATTATTTAAAACTCATGCTTATGGTTCACAATTGGAAGAATATTGTTGTTAAGGTAGAGGCAATGATCCATTATTCTTTCTACAATATTTGTTTCGGGGATATTAAGGATACTATGATTTATAATAAAGTCTACTTGTCTAAAGAAGTGGTCTAATGAAATCTACAAGGAATAAGGTTGTTGATGATCTTATTTCTTGAGATTAATACTTTAGTGATGATGGTAACATCAAAGGGGAGATTTAATGGTGGAGATATTATTTGTTATCATTCCATGCAAAAGGACCAAACAAGGGTAGAATGTTCTTAGTCATTGAGCTAAAGCAAGATGCAAGAGGATATAGGTAAGGCTATTGTAGAGTTAAGTCAAGACATGGTGAAAAGTAAGTAGCATCTAATGATAAGAGGAAACATAAGAAGAGTAAAGATTGCTAGTATGGGTGGAGTTGGGGTCACATTACTCAATTTGTAGTGGGTAAGGTGTTAGATTGTAGTGCATATTAGAGTCTTAATGTGTTATGTCTTCAATTTATGATCGTGTTGGTTATTGTTGTATGGTCAAATTTGATGGTCCTCTTATGTAAATACAATAGCTGGACTTATTGCACTTTGGAATGGTGATTCACATTGATTCTGCTGAGTAGAGGATCCTCTTATTTAGCCTATTGTTAATGATACGAAAATGCATTTAGTTATGCAACAAAAAAGGCCCATTTACTTCACCTAGGTGTTTTACTAACTCCTTGAGTATAGTTTCTAATAAGAAGGTAGTATCAAAGTTCTCCAAAAAATACTTAGTGACTTGAAGAGTATTGGTTAGGAAGAATGTACAGGTATTATGGTTATCAACCATTATAATTGATCATAATTGCTAAAGTATATGGATAACGTTATATATGCATAATCTAATGGAGGTTTGTAGATATGTGTAGTGTACTAGATAGCTTAAAGGATAGTGGTTAATTAGCAAGACCAAATCAAATGAGTCTTACTACAATAGTTTCCTGATTGTATGAATAGGGGTTGAGTTGTGCAAAGTTATGTCATAGTGTATATTGTTTAAGTTAATATTTTAATTTATGCAATAACATGTTATGGAAGAGCACTTAATAAAGAAATTGGCTAAAGAGTGAATGTAGGATCCTTAGTACATGACATTTTTTACTTTGTATTTTCTTTGTACTAAGATATTTTCTAATATGTATATTAAGGAATGAGCTTCTTGTAATTTCATATATTTACTCCTGTACAAAGTCGGTAGAGTAAATGAGTTAGCTGGAAATTTTAAGGATTTACTAGAGGAATTATTGAATTAGTCTTACTCAAGGTTTCTTTACCAACACTCATTTGAGGTTTTTGATATAAAATATGCTTCTTTTCATATCTCTTTGTTTATTGTCTTTCTCAAATTTGGATACTATGTAATCTATAACCAAAATCATGGTGTAGAACTAATATAAATAATAGATAATGTAATTATTTATGACATATAGTGAAGTAGCAAGTTTAAGATCACCAAATGGTAATTTAATTCATAACATTTGTATAAATATTTATATATGTGCATGGTTGCCATAGTCAGGAATGGACACGTACGAATTTATGGGTTGATGACTTTGTGAGGTTTTCACTAGTTAAGATGAATGCAACAAAACCGTGCACGTATAAGCTTGTGGTAGAATAAAAAATTAGGTATAAAATTTTCATGAGTTTATAATTCCACTAATTTAACAACATTTCATCAATTTTATAAAATTCTACTTGAACTAAAAATAATGAGCTAGGTTTACATTTAAAGATCTCCCGTTTGATGAGGTAATGTATTATTTCATTTATTAAATGAGTATTAACACAACGGTGATAAAAATAATTAAATTGATATATTTGAGGAAGGTGGTGCATATAGATTTATGGAAAATCATGGTATTAAGACTCAAAATGATTTGGAGATTCATGACATTATTATATTGTTGAGATAAAATATAATGCAGTACTTCATAAAACTTGGAATTACAAGGTATGAATGTCATTTATAATAGTAACAATAACGATTTTCTCAATAACTATTGACTTTTACGCTTTTCTATAATTATTAACATCAACTTATCTATTTGATAACTTATATGTTGCTGAAAATTTATATTGACTTTATTTATTTATTTTTCATATTTTTCATACTTTAAAGGCTATTTTTAGCATACTCGTATCTTTTAAATACTAGTTTATGCAAGTTGTAGCAACGTTCTGATTCTATATATCATCCAGTAATTTTAAACTAGATTCTTAAGTTTCACAACCTTGTATATATGTATGCTTCTTCACAGGAGTCATGACAAGGTGAAAAATAATTATTGTTTCGTAATAAATTTCTTACTAATTGCCCATGTCCCACAGAGACTTGTCTAACAACCAATTCAGTGGGGAGATTCCTGAAGTTTTAGCACAGTTATCAAACTTGCGTGTGCTGTGAGTAAATTCTGTTCCGGTGGTGCTCTTGAATTTACAAACACAAACAAATAAAATGTGCAAGTGAGAATCTTTATAACATGGTTCAAATGGGAACCTTTAACTTGTTTTCTATTGATCAGGAACTTAAGCTCAAATGGATTGACGGGAAGTATCACAACAACACTATCCCGCCTCTCAGTATTGGAGTGTCTGTAAGTATATCATTGGTAATTGATTGATTATTTTAATTACATATGAACGTTGTACGTATGTATCAAAATTACTGCATATGAAGTGGATACGCTTCCGCAAAGATATGTTTCATAAAAATCATGAAAAATTTCTTATATAATTCTTGCCTCTTAATGAATTTCTAATACATGAGTCACACCATGCAGAGACTTGTCATACAACCAATTAACTGGGGAGATTCCGGAAGTCTTAGGAAAGTTGCTAGACTTGAGAGTTCTGTAAGTAATTTTAACTGTGACATGAAACCATTTGTCTAAAGAAAATCCTGAATTAATAAAAAGAAAAATGTTTTTTATTAAAGTATTTTCTACATATTACATGGTTTGATGTGTGTAGTTATATTTTTTAAGAACATAGGCTAATTCCAACAAAAACAAAAAAAGAAATCATTTTTCCGGTATTAGGAGCTTGTAAAATACTAATCTAGAAAACGATTTTTTCAATTTTTAAAAAGACGAAATCATTTTCTTGAATTTAGGATTTTCCTTTCAAGGAAAAATTTTCTTGTAAGGAAAAACAATACCAAGGTTACTTGGTTAAAGCCCTATTTTCAAGGCAAAAGAGGGAAAAAAAAGAAAAAGAAAAAGAATTTTTTTTTTAACTAATAATTCTCCTTTGACAAACTAAATTAATGTTTTCGAAAGAGGGAATGCATGGATGATTGTAGATTTATTTAACTTATTTTTGATCACCCCAAAACAGCAATCTTTCTGGCAACAATCTCAGTAGTTCTATTCCTGAGGCCATCATGGAGAGGGTGAAAAGCAAAACATTGCAACTGAGGTTTGTGCAAATATTTGTGATAACTTAATATAGCTGATATGTTTTTGAAATGCCACCACCCAGAAGCACTTACACTCGGTTTCATATATGGCAGTTTGGATGGATTTGCTATGGATTTTAACTCTACAATAAATAATGATGAGGAACGGAATACAAGCAAGACTGTTCTTATCGTTGCACCAGTTTCTGGACTAGCCCTCCTGATTTTCTTGGTCGTTGCGGGGCTTTTCTGGTGGAGAATCAAAAAGAGAAGTGGAGATGGTAATTATTTCATATACACATACATGGAGATAATTCCAAGTTTACCGAAATAACAGCGATATACGTTGAAAATAAGTATCTATATATCAAAAGTACTCTCGATTGGCACAGTTAAGTGGTAATAAAAATCTCATGAAAATTTAGACCAATATAATAAAAGCTACCCTTGATGATTGTGAATATTTAGTGGCATTACACTTTCGTAAATTAAGAAATCAAGTGGTCAAATAAACCCTATATGGTGAATCAATGTCCAGCGGGAGCTCATCTTAGGGTGCAAATTTGCTTTATATCACTTACTAGTTGAATCCGTTTTGCATTTCTTAGCTATTAAGAACGAGTTTAAAATCGTCTAGGAAACTTGAATTTATTGTCACTGTCAACATAGAAGCAATTTGATTAAATTTCTTAGTTCTTAATCTTCTACATTCTTTGCTATACTCTAGATTTTATAAGACATAACGAAATACTTGTTGATGGGTTATTAAGAGAAAGGATCTTCTAATCACCGTCTCATGTTTTTGTCAAGATATGTGTATACTGTGGAAATAATTTCTCCTTGTATTTAACTACAATAATTAACTTATTTGAAACCCCTAAATCCCATGTTATTAGTTTTCTATGTATGATTTCCTCTTAAAGCTTCTTTACTTTATAATAAGCCTTCATTTAGTGTCCCTGAATAATAAATATCATTTAATACCTTAAATATTATTTATTTATTTTTCTATTGATTTATTCCAACATTTTAAGATATTAAAAAAAAATTATGAAGGAACAAGATTTTGTAAGGAACATATTATAAGGATGAAGGATTGTTAAAAGCAGGTCTGTAGCATAGGTATTTTCTCTTATTTTTCACAGCTCATTGGTAAACTTTCATTATAATTTTCTGAATTTCCATTCATTCATTCCCTTTTTTTCCCTCCCACCATACACATAGAATTGACTAATTTCTTCCCATTCATAGGTCTGTTATTACTTCTAAAAATCCTTAATCTTTTTAGGGTTCCTTTGATTTTTGGTTGCATAAAATATTCTGTATGTATTTTTCTTTCTTCTTTTTTTTTTTGCCCCGTCTATGCTCAAAATGTAATATCGAACGTGTGAATAAACCCACGTAATATCCCATGGACTTCACTATCTGCATGTACTTCGCATGCATCAACTAGATTTCAGAAATAATCAATATATGAACAATACACATACATGATGGTTGCTCTTTTCTCTTCAGCCTCCACAAGACCTTCCACCGATAGCAAATGGAAGACAAAAAATCGAACTTTCACATATAACGAGGTCTCGCAAATAACGAACAACTTCAATACAGTTATTGGAGCAGGAGGATTTGGAAAGGTCTACCTTGGTGTTCTAGCTAACGGTGACAAAGTTGCTGTTAAAATGCTCTCTCTGACATCAAATCAAGGATATAAAGAATTTGAAGCTGAGGTACGTCCACATCAAAGACCTTTCAAATTAATGTAGCTCATAGTCTATGTTATTTTTTATGGTAAAAAATGTAGTGTTGTTAATAAATATTATAGTTATAATTTTAAGATATTGTGGCCATTAATGACATTCAGTGACGAGTGCTGAATGGAATTAAAGGCAGCAGTTGTTGGGTAAAGCTAGGGAAAAAATTATTTTAATTCTTAAAACGGGGGGATCGTTTTCCACACTTTCTACTTAAATTTTCTATGCTAGTTGACCATTGCCAATGATGCTAGGTTGCTGTTAGGATTACAAATGAGTCGAGTCGAGCAGAGCAGAGTAGAGCAAAGCTTTTAATGAGTTAGGCTTGACTCGTTTA
Organism: Combretum micranthum; assembly: GCA_024138025.1. NCBI lineage: Eukaryota > Viridiplantae > Streptophyta > Magnoliopsida > Myrtales > Combretaceae > Combretum > Combretum micranthum. The sequence continues at coordinate 122,604 of JAMXBD010002520.1, forward strand.
AAATTTAATAAGCTCAAACTCAAGCCAAACTTTTTATCAAGCCTGAAATTTAAGCTTCAATTCGATTCTTTATAAAACGAGCCAAACAGAACTTTTTTATTAAGCTTTTATCAAGCATGACATTTAAGCTCGACTTTCACTCATTTAGATGTCCCATTTTCCATTTTTTTAAACCTAAAATATTATATATGCGTGCGTGTGTGTTACTATAAATGTATATACTTAAATATTAAATAGAAAATTAGTTTTTGTTGCTTTGATTATGTAGTTATTTATAAAATATCTTGCATAAAAAATTATAAAATTTTCTAACAAGCTTATCAACAAACTTGTTAATGAGCTCACTCACAAGTCCATTCATGAGCCTAAATGAGCTTGTTCACAAGCAAATTCAAGAGCTTACATCAAAGCTTGAGCTAAGCTCGTTTAGATATAAACGAGCTTTATTTTAGGCTTGAACTCGGCTCGTTTACTAATCACGAATGAGCCGAGCCGAGCCGAGCTGAGCCGAGCTTGGAATGAGTCAAGCTTAAGTAGCTCGCAATTAGCTCAGCTCATTTATAACGTTAATTGTTGTCACCTTTTGCCAATGCTTTATCTCTAAATCCCATCGGTCTCTACAATATCTTAAAAATACTCTATCAATATTTGACTGTTACGAAATTGATCTAGGATAAAACAACCTCTCATCACTAACTCTCTTTGAAATTCTTTCATGCATTCATACCGATTTGCCTTCAAAATTTTTATAATTTTTCATTATTGAGACGTTTACTGAAAATGTTAGCTAGTTGGTCATCTGTCTTTACTTGAATAATGTTAATCTCCCCCATTAATACTTTCCTTTTATGAAGTGATAATGTACTTCCACATGCTTTGTTCATACATGAAAACTTGATTCTCTACAAAACTAATTACAAGCTAATTACCATAATTAAATGTTACTAGATCATTCATCTGCTAATGCAAATCCTTCATTAATTGCACCAACCATGTGTCCTTCTGTTTTGCTATTGTAGCTACACAATGTCTTGCTTCAATCATCAAGAGTGATACAATTAGTTGCCTTTACTACACCATGTGACCACACCACAACCCAAACTAAACACATACCTCATAGTTAACCTCCAAGTATCATAATCACCTACATAATATCCTTTCAACTTACACGCTACACTACTTTTATAGTCTTGTGAGAGCTAAATATATAAGACTATCAATTATTTGCCTATACATCACTAAATTCTCTATATCTTTCCCTTCTAACATGCTTAACATAGAGTTCACCTCTATTGGATGTGTAAGAGGTTTACAATCAAACATTCCATACTTCCGAAGAAGATGTATTACATATTTCTCCTAGCACAAGAAGAAGCCTTCTTTCATTCTCTCTACCCCTTATTCAAGATAGTGATGTAGCTCTCCCAATTCCTCCAACATTAGCATACTTTGGATTAAGCTTTTTTTAGTTTACTTGATGTCCTCAATCGTGGTGTTGACACCCCTGCAACTAGCTAATCTCTCAATGTCATCATTAACGCCTGATTTTCTAACTCTATTACCATGGTTTTCCTTAGGATGAAGACTTTTTTGACACTTTTTGGACACTTATCTTTGAACTTTTCTTGTAAATGTTCTACTATTTCTTTAAAGTGAGTAAGTGCAACATATTCTAGTGTCCACTAAGATGATGCTTCGTCAAACATAAAATTTCTTAAGATCATGGTTGTCAAAATTATGCAAAGTCATATAAATAATAAAAAAACCAATACAATCATAAACATGTATAATCATACACACAAATTCATAATTTAACATAAAGTCTGCACCAACACATTTTTGCATCTATTTTAATAGAAAAAAAAATCATAAAACTCATAGAATCGTATATTTGACTTGTGATTTTGACAATTATGCTTAAGACATGACATTTTCCAATTGTAAGATCATAACTCTACCAATTGAAAGATCACAACTCTACTACCCTTTTCTATTTTCAACATTGCACATATGAATGCATTTGATTGTTTTCTTATCAAACTTACTACATAAATGATCGAGTATAAATACATATCACATATAGTCAAACACCTTGAAATGACTCATTATATGCTTTATATTCTACAACTTCTCAAATGAAGACACCATTCCCAACTTTAGTTGAGGAAAAGTCTATTGATTATACATGCCACTGTTCTCATACACTTAGCCTCAAATCTCTTTGGCACATTCCTAGCATGCATCATGCTCCAACATACTTTTGCAAATTGGTTATTATTTCTCTCTGCAGCACCATTCTGTTGTTGTGTATCCAAACAAGTCAACTATCACCAAATATTGCATTGAAGAAGAAAAATAGAGAATTCATTAGAAACATATTCTCCCGATTAATAGTTAAAAGGCATTTAATCTTTCTTCTCCAACTTCACTTTTGACCATTAACTAAAACTCTTTAAACTTTTCTAGAGTTTTAGAACTTTTCTTTCATAAAATAACTCAGACATATCTTGAATAATCCTAGTAAATGATGTCCAAGTTTTGAGAAAATCAAGACAACAACATTAAAATCAATATCTTATACCAAATTTGACATAAAACAAAGAGAAGAAATAACTATAACATCAAAATTTACATAAGACAACAAAAGAGTTAAAAAAATAATCCGATAAGATAAGACAAGACAATAGAAAATACGTAATGACATGGAAAAGTATTGGAAAAACAAAAATTTAAGCAGTGAATGAAAAGAAAATTATCACAATCCATTGATTCTATAAATGCCTAGATAACAATCTTCTATATGTCTATTGATTCTAATAATACCCACACAATATGGGCATCCAAAATTCGAAATTGATAAATTAAATTCAAAATTCTAGGAAAATAGAGCTTTAAGGTGGCTTGGAATAACAATATTGATCAGCTGAATTATCCTTTGCCTTAAGGCATACAAATATATGAAACCTGAATGTTGTTAAAAATATAACATGAAAGCTGCCAAAATAGAAACTTTATAAAACCTACAAACATAAAATAATTAAAATGATGAATAAAATGTCATAGACAACACATAATATAAACTTTTCCATAAATGTTATGACATTATTAAATATTTTCTAAAATAGAAAAAACGTGGTATTTAGGGCTTAAACAATTAAATTTGCCCAAAAAATGATGTCCACCATTAGCAAAGCTAGTATATTTTACTCGTTGGCTCATTTTCCATCAAAATAAGGACACGTAGTGACAAAACTTCCACTGATTGATTTTCTCACATTTTTTTAATATAACTATTCATTACTGAGTTCACCTCATAAAAAATCTATGACAAAAATTGATTCAAACAAATCCATATATTGAACGTGATAAAAAAAATTAATACGAACACAATAAACTACTTTTTTCTATTTTAATAAAGACTAATAAGCCTAAAAAGGGAAAAAATAATACATCCGGTAACCATTGATAAACCCAAAATGGGAAAAAACATGATATATTTAATAATCTTACACCTACTAGATTAAATTTGTTGTCAGTGTTTGTACCATAATGGGTTTCTTGAAAACCACACACAAATAAGTTTATGGTAAAACCATACCAAGAAGAGGTACTTTGATGGAATCACACTAACACACAAAGAGAAGACATAATACATATTTCTTTTTAAATAGTTCATATTTATTTAATATCTCATTGTCTCTTTCATAAATGGATTATACACTAACTAAAGCATCATTTTTATTGTAGGCACAAATCCTTATGGTTACGTACCATAGAAACCTAGTTTCTCTTATTGGATATTGTGATGACAGTAGAAATATAGCCTTGATTTATGAATACATGCAAGCGGGCAATCTGAGGGAGCATTTATCTGGTAAAAATATATCAAATAACAATTAGCTCTTATTTTTGAAAATTTTGTCCGATGGATCATATTATTTGATGCTATTAAGTATAAATGTGTATATTTTATTTTCTCGGCCATAGGAAAAGGTCCCAATTCATTGAGCTGGATTCAAAGGTTACAAATCGCAGTTGATGCAGCAGAAGGTACATATTTTGTATATGCACAACTGTCATGATATGACCCAATTTAGTTTACATTCGTATAGTTCATTATTCAAATCATGAATTTGCAGGATTGAACTACTTACATCATGGATGCAAACCACCTATCATTCATAGGGATCTAAAGCCTACTAATATCTTGCTGAATGAAGATATGCAAGCTAAAATAGCAGATTTTGGATTGTCAAGAGCATTTAGAACTGGAAGCGAGTATTATATTTCTACTTGTCCTGCTGGCACACCAGGATATCTTGATCCTGAGTAAGATTTAAAATTCAGTATAATCTAAATTTGACTAGGACTTTGCATAGAGGTAGTCATGTAGAATCATATATCGCTTTGTGTTATGTGGTCATGACCTCAATGGAAAGCGAAATATACCAAAATCATCACGGTGCAGACAATGCAGTTAATTAGTTACAACCAAGAATTTAATATGCAGATGGCAATGGATGTTGGTAGCTGTATTAATCCTAATTTTTGTTTAAATTTGTGGTAATACAAAATACATATAAAAGTTGACTAAAACCATTAATAATTAGCTTATATTTAATCATATTAATCATTATATTATCAGTTTTGCGTCTCTTTAGTCACGTTTCTAATCATGTCATGTTCGTTTTTATGCCGTGGCATGTGGAAAATTATAGCTCACGATTCAACAGAATAGACAAATATCCTAGTCTTATTGGTTTGGAAATTGTAAAATTTGTCAATTCCCTAACAAAGACTTTTTATGTCTAGCAGGTTCCAATCAACAGGAAATTTATCTAAAAAAAGTGATGTTTACAGCTTTGGGATTATTCTCTTCGAGCTTATAACAGGCCATTCTGCGTTTATTCGTGGTCCAAATGGAAACACACACGTTCTCAACTGGGTGACTCCTTTCATCCAAAAAGGAGATATAGAAAGCATAATGGACCCGCGGCTAAACGGCCAATTCAATATAAATTCTGCATGGAAAGCAGTAGAAACAGCTATGTTGTGCGTACCACCTACAGCAATTCAAAGACCAGACGTAACTCTTGTGCTTCAGGATTTAAAGGAATGTTTGAATATGGAGGCAACAGTAGCCCGTGGGTCCTTCCAGATGACGACGAATCTAGAGTCCGACATTGATAGTTCACCTTCAGCACGATAGTAATTTCACTTGTTCAAAGAATGAGATCCGTTTTGGTAGCAATGATATTTCATAGTTAAATGATGAAATAATGAAGGATTCCATTGACGGTGTGTAGAAATAATCTAATAATCAATAGATTATAAAAGTTGAACATATGCAGATTGGTTTACTTGGCAAATTATATTCAGGATTGATTGAAAAAGGATAGTTGAACAAGTAAGGGTGGTTCCATTTACCAAAAGTGAAATAATCATTTGTTTTATCAATTTTTAAGTACTCATAAAAGATATTTCAAGTTTTAATATTAGCTACAAAGTTTACAAAAGAACTTAATCTTTGTTTATACAATGACGAATTCAAGATAAGTTGAAAGATGTGATTTTGCTTAATATAATATATAACTCTTTTCAAATAAAATAACAGAAAGAACTTAGTTTCAATTCTCTTACCTTCTTCTACGCATGTTATATTTAGGATTAAAAGATATTCACTAAAAAAAAAAAAACCTAACTAATGATTGTTCATATATTTATTATGTATTTTAAGTTTTTTTAACTATTATAAAAAAAAAAAAGTTGAGTTTTTTAGAATTAATTTACAATGGAGGTACAAACTTGTGCTTCTACGTTTCTATTTTATGTTTATATTTTATAGATATTTTTTACCATTCTAAAATTATATGTTTGACAATCTTAATGATGAGGTTTTCACCTAGTACCGTAGCTATCTTGCAAATTAAATACCACACAATAGATTTCATCTTATTCATTACCTCAAAAAGCAATCGATCACATGCTACCAGCTATAATCAACGAGAGCGATATCCAATTCGGTGCATAGAATATATATATATATATATATATAAATATGTGTGTGTATTCTTCTTTTTTAAATAGATATTAGCCTCCTTGCATGATGGATAACATCATCATATAACTTAATTATTGTTTACTTGACTGCCAAAGCAATGCTTTTACTTGGCTTCATTGAATGACCATCACTGTCCTCTAATTTGGATTCTTGGAAGGATAAGTAACAGACTAAACATCCATACTAAATCTCAAACTAACGTGAATACCGTTCATGTTTCTTTTTCTTTTTCACTAATCTAATAACGATGGAGGACTGAGAATATACACACCACAAGACTTGTAATATAATGTAATGGCATTTCTATAACTTCAATATCCTGTCCATGAGTTGCCTGCTAGAAGGATTGTATCAAATTATTACCCTCTAAATGTACTCACCAGATTATATCACCTCCTGGTAACTCCTAATAATCCTTCTCAGGGATAAGGACAAGGACTAATGAGTTCTTATGATCCAGCTAATGGAATATGAGATCTTAATGGATGATTGGTGGACCACTAAAGCCTAGGCATGGTAAACATACCGTGATATACCATTAATGTGCTAAATTTTGTATGCTTTGCTTGTAGCATGCTTTCGCATGCCCAGCCAATTCAGGCTTAGATATCTTATGTATCGTGCTTTGCATGCTTTTTCTTTTTCATGCCAGACCATTTATTCACTTGCCGTGTTGCATTCCTTCACATGCTGGTTCGCGTTCCTTTAATCAAATTTGATTTTACACAATTTATTCGACTTTTAGTTTATTAATTTTGTTGACTTGCTTTTTTTTTTTTTTTCCAATGGTTTATGTTATCAAAATTTGTAATATGAAAATTACATACTATAATGAAGCAATTTCTTCATTTTATTATATAAATGTAATATAATTTGAACATTGAACAAATAATAATGTTGTCCATTTTTATTGATAATGTGCAGTTACATACTATTTGAAAAAAAAAATTACATAATTAAAGCATTTTAGAAAAAAAATGGGGAATAAGGATCATGGCTACCCGGATGACTACCCTACCATACTGAGCCGCTGGGGGGAGAGGGATGATATGATGGTGGTGGATGAACATTTGATCTATATACCGTCCATTGGGAGAATTCATCATGAAATTTAGTCATTTAATCATACTTGGAACTAACATCTTCGAGCAGTTTGTTGTGACTTTGGAGCATGCAGTTTTGATCTTGAAGTGTTGAATGCTGACTTTGGAGGGTTTCATTCTAATTTGTAAGTATCTCATTATGTCAGCTTACAAGTCTGCTTTGCTCCTCCTGATTCTTTTGAATTAGGTTCAACTTCTCTATTATTGTACTTGTACTATATCCAACTTGACCTTGATAGGCGGTTATCACTGATGGTAGGTCTTACCTTGACTTTGTCCTTCTTCTTGCATTGGTTCATCATGCCAAGATAGGCCGAAATCTTCTATGTCGATATTAAGATCTACATCCCTCTGCTCCTATTGCCTTTAACCTCGACCACCACCTCTAGCCCTATAATATTCATTACTTTGGGCATCATATATGTAATGCGTTTTTTATTGTATGTTGGCTTTTTTGAATTTTCCCTTTTGCACTCGTTGAAGTATAACCTAAAACATAAAATTTGTATAAGGTGAAAAGAGATGTGATCAACCTTCCATATGCCAAATGAGTATCCTTTCTCCCGAGTACCCGTTAAAAGGCTCGCACCACCATGTAACTGACATCTAATGGGCATTGCTGCATGATTGCACCTATTAGGAACACATCATCAACAATCAAGTTGTTTATGTTCCTCTTTAGGTAAATGTCATAGCATACCATATGATGCATGAGCTAACAAATTGGCGTATGGTCATTTTGATTGTTATGCTTAAGGTAGGTAGTAGGAGACCTACCTTCACAAATAAAAGCATCACATATTCGGAGGAATGCATTCCTCATATCCCAATCGACATCTTCTACCCTTTTACCTCAATTAGGTTTGTGCAATAGTTGATTGATAGTATCAGATGTGATGCGAATAATGGTATTAAACATAAAAGTTGTAATCGTTGAGTTGCTGAACTGCTCGGTTTCAATCCATGGAGTGACAGATTCATCCTCCACAACTTTGGTAGTGGCGTTCGAGTAAAACACTCAAACAAGGTTGGGATAGATAATACTAGGAAACTGGAGTAGTGGCAGTAACTCCTGGCAGCAAAGGCATTGTTGAAGTTATACACTTCATTCAACGAATCCCATCCATAATTCTTCCCCATTAATACGACTCCACTATAGAAATTATTTTCAAACATTTCCCTCATATCAACTTTAGGAAAGTGCATGTCGAATGGATAGGGAGGGGATGCTGGTGGATTAAAGGAAAGTGATGGAGTAAGGAGACAAGAACAGCATCAAGCTTGTTTATTGTCGCATCCCTATTGACGTGATGATTCACCAACATATTCCATTCTATTTATAATCTTTTAAATACAAAAAAAGAGCAAATTAGTGTTTTTTATTATAGAAGAAGAGAGAATGTGAGGACATTGATATACTGAAAAGCTCATGTTGGAGCTGCTCAAATAGGCATGGGCCATGACCTAAACGATGGGTCCAACGTATGCTTGTTGGAAATGAATGTGGGCATGTTAGTGCCCAACATTCACATTTTTTTTAATGTTGGGACCCAATCTGCACACATTAGTCACGAATGTAGGCACCTTAGACCCCAACATTCTTCTTTTTTTTTTTTAACGTTGGGACCCAACATGCACACATTAGTCACGAGTGTGGGTAGGTTAGACCCCAACATTCATTTTTTTTAACATTAGGATCCAATGTGCGCATGTTGCATCCCAACGTTATAAATATATGAATGTTGGGAACCAACGTTTCGAACTGATCATGTTGGATTTCGAAGTGGGCATGAAATTTTAAAAAAATAATTGTAACATACCTACCTTACTTTATCAAAGTGGGTACTTTTAAATTTTAGCCCAACAAGGAAATTGGGTGCGAAACCAACGTAGATACTTTAGTGAGACAAAGTACTCACGTTGGTTGACCATATTAAAAAAAAAAAAAAAAAAAGATCAATGTGGCCAAGTTAGGCCAAGAGGTAGCCACGTTGGAGCCTAACGTGGCCACATTGATATTTGACTATATATAAAGTGTCTGTCATTTTGTTCAAATCATACCGATGGTCTATTTTTTAGCTTACCAGTGTTTCTAATTAAGATCTTCTATTAGTTATCTGCAAGCATGTTAATCCTTTATTTGTTTTTAATTCAGACATCTTTCACACTTTCTCCATTTTCGTTTACATATTAATATGGTAGGATACAACAAAAACTAAGATAATTTTCCTAACTTCAATAAGTTTAATGACTCATGGATTTTTGGAAACACTATGCAGGGTCACACCACCTTGATGAATCAGATAGGAAATGTTATATATGCAGCACCTATGTCCTTACCATCGATGCCAATATATATTCTTAGACAAGATCAGCCGAAGTAGGGAATTCAGAATCTCCACCAATAGTCACACAACCGCCTTCCATGGCTAGTGGGAACAAAGGAGGGGTAAATTTTTGTTGTGTTTAATTTTTTTAGCCATTACTACACAATTAATTGTAATTATTCAATTAATTTCTATTTGTAAACAACAACCTTCTCTCCGACTGAACAATCATTCCTAACATAAAATAATAATGACTCTACCATGATTAGTGATTCCTCGAGACATCCTAGAAAGAAGACATCACCCATCTTGAACCATTTTAGAGAAACCGAAGAATCCACTTCAAATGAAGAACCTATTTAATATGTCGTTTGTCGAACTTGTGGCAATAGGTTATCGTTTAGGTCTTGCAGTGGTACATGGCACTTAAAATGAGACATAGAAGCACACATGTCCAATGGGCATGTTGTGGTAGTGGACCTCACCAACGACAACCATTCCCATACTGAGTGCATTGATCCCGTAACATGACAATTCAATCAGTAAGATGCACGAGACCAGCTAGTGGAATGGATGACAATTACAAATATATCATTCCATGCAATCGGTCATGAAAAATTCAACAGTTAGAGTACGAGAGACATGCAACCCCTATACCGACATGTGAGCCAATAAACTATAAAAAATGACTCGATAAGTCTTTTAGAGAAAAGGCATGAAGCTCTAAAGGAGGTTTTGCGAACCTTCCTTCTAGGTATAATCCTCTAAAATAATTTATTGTTTATGTAATTTTTTAAATTATATATTGATTTATGATGTTTACTTTCGATTTAAATAATATACTTGGTTTTGCTTGAGTGTCTCCCTCATATCAGACGTGTGCAAATCTCCCATCAATGATGTACAATCTAGCTATCTATGCGTAATAGCTCACTGGCTAATAGAGAGTTCTTTAGCATTTCCATATCGCTTGAATTTCTTGTTTCCATCATGGTTCTAATCAAACAAATGATAGCACCAAAAATTGTTAAGGTCGTAATCGTAAAGCCTACCCATGACTTAAACCTAAATTTAACACGTTTGATAAAGTCATTTTATACTCATTTTTCATTGAACAAATCATGCATAATCATTATTGACTTTATAGAAATCAAAAGGAATTGGTACTTGAATATAGGATGCCAGCTTTCATAAGAGGTCATCACCAAGCAGTCATTTGTTCACCAATAAGTATATCAGGATAGTTTTGGCACTTGTATCTCACTCATATGAACTCCAATTGAGATGATTTAAAATGATATTGAAAGTTAAGAGAGAGATATTCAATTTTCATATTTTGGGTGTGGAAAAATTCAGAATGTATCAAAGTCAAAATATGTCATGAAGTTACTGCTCTTACACTGATGGTGTCCAAGTTTTAGAAAATGATAGAGTTTTGTAAGTTGCAGATATATCTCTCATACAATGTCCTTTCAACGTGATTCCAAATTCTATAGAAAGATAAGATAGATATCCAGAATCCTTGTGTTTTGAGTTTTGCTACTTATAAAAGAATGAAGGCTAGAATCCACCTTAAAGTTACTGCATGTGTTGACAATCAACCAAATTTACAGCTTGACATTGTTTTATAAATTTGATATATTTCTCTTATCCAAGCTTCGTTTGATGTAATTCAAGATCCTATTAAAAGAGGAGAGAAAGATAATTTCATATTGTAATTTTTGGCAAAATCCAATTGGATTAAACTTGAAAATTGCCATGAAGTTTTTGTACATCAGCACTGCCTGCAAAGTTGCCAACCTTCTTGGTTCTGAAACAAATTTTCATTAAAGGCTTGCTCCTAGGGGATTTAAGGCCACCAGCCTTGAGCTAGTGTAAATTCAACATTGCTCTCGAAAATTAATTCCTAAAAAGAAGGTCGGCCAAATTAAATTAAGGCCATCGACGTACAAATGCAAAATGCCATCTTATGCCGTACACGTATCTTTTCATATATATTCTTCTCTTGTGGATCATTTGAAAGAGAGAAAAACCTTAGGCACGAAATAGATCATCATTTTCATTTCATTGCTGGTAGATCTAGATTAGGGCATAGACTACTAGAAAGCTTTTTGTTTTAATTTGCTTGCGGATTCCACCAAGATCAAGTTAGATACATCATTTGAATTTGGATTCAAGAACGGGATTTTCTTGACAAAGTAATTTTGTTCTTTTATTATATTCATATTATAGATGTTGTTGAATACATGATCTATTATGCTTATTTAGGATTTTGAGTTGTTGATCTGAATTATTTGATTGATTTTTTTCTACTGTTGATTGATTTCTTGCTTGTGTTATGTTATTGATCTTATTTAGCATATAATTTATTTTGGATTGAATCTGGAATTCATGATAGATTAGGTTTGTAATTGAAAAATTCCTTTCTAATCAACTTTGTGAATAGCTAATTTGGATTATAGATCACATAGACATACGGATTTGAATTCGATTAGGGTTTGGTAATTTACAAAGATTAGTCAATTGATCAATTTCCTATGAATAAGGAATATCGATTGATTAATTTAGGATAATTACATTCTTTGGAAAAAAATGAGTTTTTATATTGTGCTTGATTGGTTGAATACTAAACCCCTTAGCAATTTGGATTTGCAACTATATTTTGGTCATAACATACATTCAATTGATTTTCTAATCTATTGGCTCTTTACCTTATTCAATTATAGGTGTTAAAAATCCCATAATTTTGTAGATTAGTTTTATCTCAAAATACCAAAAATATTTCTTTTTGATTTTACATAGCTATAATTAAAACTAATACAATTGAGAGTTAGTTATCACCCCTTATGGACACGACTTGGCACTCACTAAAATTTATTAATGCACACGTACCTAATACGTTAGTCGATTAATATCTGCTTATTTGAAAGAATTTAAAAAGATATTAAAAAGAGTTTTAAAAAGCACTTATAGAAAAAGCGTGGTCAACATCTCTTCCTTTTCCTTTGTATACTTAGGTGACTCTCTCTTCACTTGTCTCAATAATTTTTTCCTCTCTACTCTCTTATGTAATTTTCCAGGGTTTTGATAAAGTCATATGTCACTCAACTTTTCATTGATCAAATCATTTTTATCGATTATAGATTTTATATAAATCATATGAAAATAGTACTTAAGTGTGCTTAAATTGTTATTTCAGGTTTTAAAAGACTTATCATACAAATGCAAGAAAATTATAGAAGATTTGATGCATATTTGGCAAAGAAATCAATATAGGTTGGCTCCAAAAAAGCAACAGTGCTAGCTTACAACAAAGCAAAGAACCTACACTGCCAGCGTTTCAAATAGAATAAAATCCTGCAATTTTTACATGTATACAGACAAATCTTCATCCTATGCCGCCGACGTACATGCCAATGTAGACCAACACCACTCAAACACTACCTGTGTTGAAGCCAGCATAAACTTTTTGTAGATTTTTGAGTTAGAACAAACACAGGCAACTGGAAGTCCTGTACCACCGGCATAGCAGCCGGTGTGCACGTAAAGATTGCTCTCGAAAATCAAAGTTTCAACCAATACTGACTGGATGCAAATCAAGGCCACCAGTGTATGAGCCATCATATCTCCCCTTCATATATAAATTCATCTTGTTGATCATTTGTTCATAAGATAGAACCCTAGGCACAAATTCCTCTCTATTTTCCATTTCTCTTAGTTCTATATTAGGGTTTAGAACACTAAAGAAGTTTTTTTTCTTGAATTGTTTTCTTTTTCAGTTGTTTTTTGGGATTCAAGTAGAAGACATCATATGGATTTGAATTCAAAAACATGATTTCATTGATAAGGTGATTTTGCTTTTTTTCTTATATTCAATTATTACATAATGTTTGATGCTTGTTTCTCTTGATCTTAATTTGGTTTTAAGTTGTTTGTCTAAATTATCTGATTTATGATCTCTGTTGTTGATTGAATCATTGCCTGTATTTGAGTTGTTGATGTTATTTCACATATCATGTATTTTGGATTGAATATGGAATTCATGATAGATTAGGGTTGTAATTGGAAAATACTTTTCTAATCGTTTCTCTGGATATCTAATTGGGATTTAAAATCACATAGGGATATGAGTTTGAATTCTATTAGGGTTTGGTAAATTGAACAAATTAGTTAATTGATCACTTTCCTAGGAATAGTGAACATTGATTGGTTAATTTAGAATAATTGCTTACTTTGCAAAAAGGAGTTATTATCTGGTGCTTGATTGATTGAAAATACTAAACCCATTGATAATTTGGATTGACAAGTGTATTTCTGATTAGCATCATGCATTCAATTATTTTTAGCTCTATTGGCTCATAACCTAATCAATTATAAGTGTTGGAAATCATAGATTTTTATAGATTAGTCTTAAATCAAAACCCAAAAATATTTTCTTTGGATTTGCCTAGCTACAATTACAACTAATACATTTGATAGCTAGTCCTCACTCCTTGTGGACACGACTCGGTATTCACCAAAATTTTATTACTACACATGCACCCGATATACTTGTTGGTAAAAATCTACGCATTTAAAGCAATTTAAAAAGACTAAAGAGATTTTTAAAAGGACATATATAGAAAAAAGCGTGATCAGTGATGCACAATCTCATGCCGTACCTCTACCAACACCACCGCTACCAAGGCCTTACAAGAGCTCTCTACTATAATTCATTAAGAGTAATCGCTATTTTAATGGAGCATTCGAGAAACCAGATGAAGCTAAAGACTAGCTGGCTCCAATCAAGAGATCTTTTTAAGCATACGAGGTGCCCCATCACCTAAGAATCAACTACGGCACCTACATGCTTTGCCTTAATGCCCAAGTCTGATGAGAATCCAAGAGTTGGGAATTGATACTCCCAGTCACTTAAGGTATGTTTAGATAGTAATTCTTAGAAAACTACTTTCCTAGAAGTCTTCATGTACAATACAATGCTAAATTTCTATATATTGTTCAAAGAGGTCGGACAGTGGAGCAGTATGAAATTGAGTTTAGCCTGTTGCTTCATTATGCACCAAATTCATACAAATACAATGAGGAACTACAGAGATAAGTTTTTCTAAGTGGATTGGATGAATATTTGCGAGTCAAGTTAGAAACATTTGATATAAGGACATTTTGGCAATTAGTGGAAAGACCTTATGTTGTTGAGAGAGCTAAGAAGAGGAACGCAAGGATGACAGACAAGAAAGTCCATGTGTTCGGAAGGAGATTTCATGAGGGAACAAGTTCTACACACCCGTCAAAGAGGTTCAGACCTGTTAGCAACTTCAAAAGCAATGCTAGTGGCAGAATGAATGCACCTAAGCTTATCATCTGTTGGAAATGCAAGGGGACACACTATCTAAAAAGGTGCCCCCATCTATAGAATAAGTTCCATTTCTATAGAGACCCAAATCACAAGATGCTAGTGTGCCCAAATAAATGCCCACAAAGGAAGAGTGCCCCGTCATGATATTCAAGTCCATCTAGAAGATTTGCCCCTGCAAAAACCAAAAACGAAAATGGGAACAGGAATCAATCTAGATCTTTCGATGCCGAATTTCGAATTTATAACCAAGAAGCACAGTGGATGTGCAAGGAAATGGAGGATGAAGGAGTGGAGTTAGTAGCTCTTGAGGAGGAAGATGGCTATAGCTACGATTTGGTTACAAGTTAGCTTTAAAACCTTCAAGTTGTTTGTTCCTTTCCATTTCCTGTCATATACAAAATGATATATATAAGTTGTAGATTTGTGAATGAGTAGGAGCTTAGGTTAAGAACTTAGTTAGTAATCCCCACGTTAAAACATAGGAAACATACAAGTAGCTCACCAAAATGCCTATGCCCTTTTTTATTTTGGAGTGACTCATTCTTTTATCTCGCTTAGTTTGGTAAGGAGACCGGATTAACCATAACTGCCACCATCTCCAGCTTTAAGATAAAAACCCATATAGGAAGTGTTGTTATGACGAATGAGATATTAAGGAATTGTCCATTGAGGATACAACGACATATTTCCACCTATGACTTCATAGTGTTGGAGACGAATAAATATGAAGTGATCTTAGGTATGAGTTGGTTATCTCTTACCAAAGCTACATTCGATTATCGAAATAAGAAAGTGGAATTCTTGGAGCAAGGATGAAAAAGAGCAATGTTTGTTGAAGAATCAACAATTTCAAGAGGAAAGGAGTTGTACACATTTGAGCTATTGGAGGAAGTTAAAGAGGGAATGGATGGTTATGTTGGTAACACAATTAATGAGAAGAAGGAACCCTGTCATGCTCCAAGGGGTACCCTAAACGTAATAGTTCACCACACTCAATATTAAAGCTTAAGTATGACAACCTTACTTGTTCCCTTAAGCTTTGATATTAAGTGTAAGGCGTGCTCTCACAAATTTAAAGGACCATACATGGAATTATGAAGCTTAAGGAAATATAATAACAAATTAAGAAAAGAGGATTCATAATATTCTTTTGTTCATAATAATGGTCTTATAAAACTTGGGGGCATTCCCCAGCCTTAAATCTATTACAAGACTATTTCTACATCTTATCCAACACTAAACTTTATCTAGAAATTCCTTATCCAAAAAGTAAATACCAGACTGTGAGGTCTTCGTGGCCTCAACCACAGATAAGGGAACTGCAAAAGATATCTATAGGGGTATAAGCTAATAGGCTTAGAGAAAATATTTCCATAAATGACTTCTTGAAACGAAAATTCAAACAAGTTATTTAAGCAAACAAATCAGATGTAACATACATGTGGGCAAACAAGGCATATAGTTTTTTAGGAACTATATGTTGAATGGATTTACGCCCTCCATTCAGGGTTTGGTGATACATAACCTTAAAACAAGTATTTTTAGTTAAAAAGATTTGTGCTTTCAGTCAATATCGCCAAGCATCTTAAGTCTACTTGAATTAAGCCTATCTTTCGGACTATCCACCAAGCATTTTCTCCATGTCGCCAAGCAATCGCTTTTGGTTACTCCGCTAAGTGTTGCTTTCGACCTGAACTACCATCCTTCTCACCCAAGGATAATAGCCTAAATGCAATGTGACTTACTTCGTGGTATGCATGAACCAATTTATTTATGACTTCGTAACCTTATTATTATCAAAGTTAAGGTGACCATAGAATTTTAAACAAATTAAGTGTTATACTAAAACTAACATTAAATCAACTCCAGCCTCGATATTCTTAGGACCCTTTCTGTAATCCCCCAAATTTTACGTAATCTAATTATAACAAATATTAAAAATGTAATATTTGATTATATAAAATATTTGGAACAAGTAGTAAAAATCATTCCAAATTTTTTCTCGATTTACAAATGTCAAAGAATGAATTTGATTATAGTTAGAAAGATTAAAATCTCTATTAATAAAATTTTTTGAAATACAAACTGTAACAAATGTGATCTCAAATAATTTATAAAACAATGATAAACCAATTGTTAATATAAATTCTTGAACCCTTTTTCCTTAAGTTCTATACTTAGAAAATAAATGCTACGCTAGTTAAATAATGAAGTAATAGCGTTTAAACTATTTTAACACTATTAAGTAGCCTAGATAAAATATGTTGTTATTAACAAATTAGTATAATTAACTCCTATACAGTAAAACATGACATTTGATAAAATGATCAATAGTCCAATAAACAAATCATAGTTAACCGTAATTTTAAATCACAATAAAAGACGATTAATTTTCAGAACTTGCAAGATATAAAAATATAAAAAAAAAACAATACAAATCACTTGAATTACAAAAGATGCGATAAGATCACAAATAGATCAATATCTAAGAATCTAGATCTTAAATGAATATTTAAATTACACTAATATTCTAATTGGAAAGGTTTTAAGCTTTTAGAAATTAAAAATCCCAAATCGTCAACGTAACCTTTAATAATTTTCACAACTAGAAAATGAACAAATTGGCAAATGTGAAACTAATATCAAACATATGATTCAACAAAAATCTTAAAATAGATCTATGAATTGTAATAAACTCATTCGTAGCTTAAAAGACCCAAATACAAATTTCCTTGACCTTAATAGATACCAAAAACGAGATTTCGTATCTTGAACTGATAATTCAATATATAAATCAAAGTAACTCTAAATTTCAAAACCGATAAGATATGGTCTAATAACAAAATTTATTGGTACAAACAATAATCCAAAGATGAATTACTAGATTTATAATTATATGATAGATACCAACACCGATCAATAATATTAATCTAGATCAAAAATTAAAATTTCAAATTCGTTGTCATACTTGTTAAGAAAATTTTGAATTTATTAAGACTCGGTTCTTAATTCGATTTATTAAACTTGAAAAATTTAATCGTTTAAGTTAAAATACTAAAACTAATTAACTGTGTAACACTTAAACTAAAAATTTGAAAATATAAATAAATTAGAGTTTCTGTAGTAGCTTAGATAATTCTATTTCGATAAAACTTATACGTAATAAATATAAACATACGTTTATAAATTAATATTGGTTAAATTATTTTAGTTAACTATTAATTAGATAATAATAATATAATAATAATAATAATAATAAAACAAAATAGAGCAGAATTTATGAAAAGCAGAGGATGTCTTCACGAAATTCACAAACAAGAATGGCAGCATGTGCATTTTTCAGCTGCATTCCACGCTGGAAATCCCTCAAGCTGTAGGAGCATCCATGTTGATCGGGAGTCAACAAGCAGCAGCAGCAAGGAAGGCGCTGGAAGCAGCAGGAGGATCGGTGCAGTTTGTCTTTAGCGCCGCAGTTGACCGAGCAGGAAGTCCCACGCGCTGCACGAGCAGAAGAATTTCCATTGCGCACAGCAGCAACGCGCACAGCAGCAGAGGACCGCTGCAATTCTCCCACGCGCTGCAAATAGAAGACACCGAGCAGAATTACTCCCCGCGTGCAAGCAGCAGCTGGCTGGGACTCCACACGTACAAGCAGGCTCCTACCTTGCACGAGCAAGCACCACGTTTCACGATGGAATTTGCATCACACGCACAGAAGAAAACAAGTGGCCTTCACGCTGGAAACAGGGACAAAATGGTGCAGAATCCTTCACGTGGATCAAAAGAGGATTCAGCTGCAGTTCTTCAAACAGGAACAACTAGAATTCGGCTCCAGAATAATTTTTTTCACACGGAATAGAATCCTCCACGTACAGCAGGGAGGATGAATTTTACTTCCAGTTTTCACGGCTATTTGATCCAAATATAAGATCCAAAATCTAACTTGAAAGTGACAATTTATCAACCAAAACACTACACATATAATCGTTGTTAATTGAAGAAGAAAATTAACTCACAATTGCAAATTGAAGCTACCCCATTCAACCGTGAAAGCTGCAACAGGGGGGATTTCATATAAACTACAGCATTCACATTCAACTTTTGAACTCAATTTGAATATACAAATTCAACATGAAAGTGTCCCATAGCCCAACCCAAAAACTCCACATATAAACTAACATTAAATGTACGAGAATTTCCAGCCAAAACATACTATACACCAGCTACAATTGGAGCCTGATTTACCGTGGAACAGAGCTTGGAATTCCCAGCTGCAGCAGAGAAGTATTCAAAACAGAACAGCAACATTCACACTTTCCAGCTCGATTTTTGATAAACATATAGGCTTAGCTTGAGTTGAGATTTTTGACCAAACAACCACCAATGGTAGGCCTCTATATGGACACTTCAAACACCATTTATTAGCTAGAAAACAATAATAGAATCTGAACAAAAATCCATACAAACCAAGGTGGGAAATCAACTAATAAACAACAGCAGAAAAGTTGGAAATTGACCTTGGTTTTCACACGATTTTGACCCGATTTTTCTTGCAATTTGAGCCCCTATTTTACACACATAAATGACATTAAGTAGCTACCAACAAACACAATTAAGACTCTCAAATATAGCCACAAAAATCTGTCAAAACACAAGCCAAATTATCATCCAAATTTACAAATTCGTATGGAAAATTCCAGTTGCAATTGTAAACATTTTTCAAATCCAAAACCCATTCCAAAGCCTCTAAAACTTAGTCTAGTCCTAGTATATGTATATAAGCCTAAGTTAGACACAAATTGAGCTCATAAACCCCACAAAACACTCTCAAATTCCAGCTGCAAACCCAAGTGCGTCCAGCACTTTTTCATTTCCTTTTTCCATCTCCACCATCAACATAGAAGCTTAGGAACATTGTGTGAACAACCATAAACCCTAGCCTACTTCCATACCTTATATACACACACTAAGCTCATCAATAACAACCAAAACCGAATAAAAAATCCTAAGTTATCCTAGAGATTAAGAGGAGGGAATTAACTCATCAAGGTGAGAAAATTTGATTACATTAGTGAACTTGTATTATAGTTCATGTTGCTTAGTTAGAAACTCATCCTCTAATCTTTGATCTAGGTTTAATTTTTGCTTTAAGAGGAATTAAAACAACCTCCTTCCATTCCAATCCAAGGTAAGCTCCAACTACAACCTATCCTTGTTAAATTTATGAATAGACCTTAGGATGGATTTTTGAGTATTGGAAGAAAGTTTTATGGTTGGAAAAAGTTGTTAATCCTTCGATGAACTCAAGTGGATGGATGTTTGATGTATTAGGAATGTCTAGGTATTGTTGGAAGAGAAAAACAACAACTTAGAAGTCTTATAATTGTGGTAGTAGTAAATTCGGATTTAAGGACAAGGTAGACAAAACAAGACCCGAATTTCATCTAATCTAGTCTAAATTCATGTCTAATGCTTTTAAGACTTCATATGAACATAAAACTTGATAAATCAAGCTTTAAATGCATGATTAGGAGTTCTACATTATAAGAAAAGTATTATGAACAAAGTCATAGAAATTACACATATTAATACCTCTATAAATCATGAATGAACTTAGGATATGAATGAAGGCTTCAATGAGATCCTCTAAAATAATATACAATCAAAAGAAAATTAAAAGAATTAAACAATAAAAATTCCTTTATGTAAGAATCAATACTTAAGAAATCACAAACTAGAAAATCATTCAGTTTACAATCTTAATAAACCAACATCAACTTTACTGTTATTCTGTAAGTATGATTATAAGTATTGCTATTAATATTACTACTAAGTATAGTATTCAGTATCGATGATGTTTTCATCACGACTCATGAACGATTATTAAAACTGTTATCTTCACTAAACGCTACTATATTTATATATCGATACTATTATTTTTCACTAATAGTATGAGAAATGATTATTATTATTATTATACCTATAGTTATTATAATATTTATATTAATGTTTCAAAACTAAAAGTACTAATAATATTGTAGTATTAAACTTAGCTTGTTTTGCAATAAGAATGAAACTGAAATATAATAGAAATTTAATATATCTACATACGATTTTTATAACTTTTGAAAGATATAGATACTAAAACATACCCTTAAATAAATAAGAATACCGATTTGAGAGACAGATAAGGTTGACGGGCAAAGAATTAATAAATAAAAATTCTATTAAAGCAGTAGAACTTAAGAAAAGACAAACCCTTGAATAAAAATATAGATAACAATTAATAAAAACTGTACCAAGTATCGGTATGGAATAGTTAGACATCTATAAGGATTTAATTAAGTTATTTAACGATGCAATAATTAGAGTAACGGGATTAGCCTAATATTCGGCGATTTGAATCAGCGCCTTTAATTATAGGAAAACTTCTCTTACAAAATAATTCAATAATAAATCTCTGTTATTTCCTTTCATAGGAAAATAGATCAATTCCCGGAATTCCGGTAGCTTATACAACAACTTAGCGAGGACCACAAGTGAGTAACTTAGACTTGTTACATTGTTTGTGCTTGTAGTATAGTTGCATTTGGAATAATATATATTCAATTGATATACATGCGGGATTGGGATACAGCATGATGCGTGGTGTATGATTGCATGGCAAATTATCATAATATAAGCGATAATCCTATTGTATGATAAATATTGTATGAAATATGTTGATGATTGTCTGTAAATTGTATGATCGCCTTAAACTTGATTAACAACTGTCGGTACTATAAATGAAACGGACATGCATTGCACGATTTGCATAAACTGCATTATATTTTTACGAACACCTATCACGTGTTAGAATTTCGGTTCTTGGTAATACTTGGTTTTTCTAGGCAATGGGCTATTAGTTCTACGCAAGTTTACCTTGTTCTGTCGGTTCCATGGGAACTAACTGGTAACGAAGGACGCCGCCCATGGTATCGCTGTGAAATGGCTAACACTTAGTGGAGTTTCTAAGGTACAAGACAGGAACTGAGTGTTTAAAACTTCATTAACATAAAGAGATAATAATTGTGAGGATTATGGATTCCTGTGTACTTAGTTTCTCCTGGGTAGGTGATTCAGGTATCGGTTCCTTCAACCCCGATGAGAGGGCGTAAATCTCCATCCTGTTTGGATTCCGGTTTGTCCAAGCTTGTAATTGTTCATGTGTTTGATTGATGCATTACATATGATTGATAATAACTTGCTTGTTGTGATAAGTCTGGTTATTCACTGAGCCCGTGGTTCGCTCACCCCCAACAGTTTTTGTGCAGGATTATTACTAGCTGGGATGGGCTAGGAATGTGTGAAGAGAGCTTCTCCAACAAACTTTATTGAAGTAGAGATATAGGATATGGAACTTAGAATGTAAATTAGATGAATTTTGAATTTGTATGTTGTAGTTTGGAAACCCAATTTCACTATTTGGTGGGGGATACCGATTCTCTGCGATCTTGGTGGAAATTGAAAATCGGATTCCATAGTTGAAATACTATAATATAATATCATTGTATGATAAACATTTATAAATAAATAGAGTCTTGTATACTCTGACATACAAGACGGCTCTCATGTTACGGGTGCACACGTGATATGATGGCTTTAGATAAATCCTGTTAGGCCCCCATTTGGAGTCGTGACAGAAGTGGTATCAGAGCTCTAGGTTGTCAGAGATAGGAGCAACCTACCAAATGTGAGATTGGGTAGAACCTGGGTAGATAAACTAAGTTGATAAATTAAAAGATGTAGACGTCTAGACTATATATATATTTATATATTACAAGTATCATATGGACATTATTGTCCACAAAGATGTAAATGACAAAATCTTACATCTCATTCTAATGTCGAAAGACATTATAACCCTAACTAGAAGCCAAACCACAAGCTTCTAGGCTCGATAAATCTAAGATAGTTAGATTACGAAATATATCTCTTTTCCTTCTCATATGAATTGGAATTGACAAGGAAACTCAATAACTATAGGTACTCAAACACAACACTCCAGTAGGAATATCAGTTGTATTTCCAAATATACTATAGTTTGTAAAAACCCCTCTAGCATTATTCCAAAAAGTTGGTTGACATATTAAGGAGATTGAACAGAAGATAGGATTTTCTCCAGTGTTTATAGTATTATTGGTGGAAACAAGAAAAGATAATTCACGATCTCAGTATATTTGGAGAAGTTATAGGAGGAAAGAAAATATTGGAATTTGGTAAAATGATATTCATAGTGTTAGATCAATTATTACGACTATTAGGTATAGAATCATACTTTTGATGACAATAAATACATCTACTTGAGAATTCGTATTAAGAAGATGAAATTCTTAAGTTTGAATCTACATATACTGCAGCCGAAAATGGGAATAAGCAGTATAGATTGAATGAAGTTTAAACAGTACCAATAATCAGTGATACATAAGAAAGTGATGGAATAGTTGGTATAAATTTTATCTGTAGAGATTAGTACTAAATTACGTAGAGATAATATGAAGAATATATGACGGATTTGATGAATTAAATCTCAAGTATTAATCATTATGAATGGAAATCCAATAGGAAGAATAGTAGTACAGAAGGATAAAAACGACAATAATAACAGAACTACTAAAACCACACGAATGTATATGGTGTTTAGACTGATATAAATTGAGACAAAATTTCGAAAAATATATGAGACAAAACGAACATGGAGATATCAAATACACTATCAGATGTATTAGATATGTATATATTTGGAGAATTATTATAACGTATATGGTGATAAGAGCACTATGAATTATTGATTGATGATTCCATAAACAAGAGATCTTACTAGAGATATTAAGGTAATCATACTAGTAGAGAAACCTAAAGACAACTGTAGAAGAATAAAATGGAATAAGTGATCATATTCTTGCTTACTATAATGATTCTATGGAGCAAGCCAACATTAAATTAGTAATGATGAATCATACTTTTGGAGACAATGGATTAATTAAAGGGAGAAATCTTAGTAATTCAAGGGATGAATATACCCCTAATCAACGATTTCATAAGTAATTATGAAGATTTTGTTCTTGACCCTTTAGAAGTATTATCCTACTGATATCGTAGAAAATAAGGCATTTACGAGATATATAAGAAAGAAACTTTGTTGATGCTATTACAATCATTTCGAAGGAATAAAGAACGCTTTTATTGGTTTCACTGTCGTAGAGATATGAGACTATAGATATGTGATAAATGTCTATAGTAAAATAAGTTCCAAATACGAAATCCATTGGAATTTAGATAAACCACTACAAGTTTCGAGGACGAAACTTTTCTTAAGGGGGGGAGGATGTAATCCCCCAAATTTTACGTAATCTAATTATAACAAATATTAAAAATGTAATATTTGATTATATAAAATATTTGGAACAAGTAGTAAAAATCATTCCAAATTTTTTCTCGATTTACAAATGTCAAAGAATGAATTTGATTATAGTTAGAAAGATTAAAATCTCTATTAATAAAATTTTTTGAAATACAAACTGTAACAAATGTGATCTCAAATAATTTATAAAACAATGATAAACCAATTGTTAATATAAATTCTTGAACCCTTTTTCCTTAAGTTCTGTACTTAGAAAATAAATGCTACGCTAGTTAAACAATGAAGTAATAGCGTTTAAACTATTTTAACACTATTAAGTAGCCTAGATAAAATATGTTGTTATTAACAAATTAGTATAATTAACTCCTATACAGTAAAACATGACATTTGATAAAATGATCAATGGTCCAATAAACAAATCATAGTTAACCGTAATTTTAAATCACAATAAAAGACGATTAATTTTCAGAACTTGCAAGATATAAAAATATAAACGGAAGACAAATCACTAGAATTACAAAAGATGCGATAAGATCACAAATAGATCAATATCTAAGAATCTAGATCTTAAATGAATATTTAAATTACACTAATATTCTAATTGGAAAGGTTTTAAGCTTTTAGAAATTAAAAATCCCAAATCGTCAACGTAACCTTTAATAATTTTCACAACTAGAAAATGAATAAATTGGCAAATGTGAAACTAATATCAAACATATGATTCAACAAAAATCTTAAAATAGATCTATGAATTGTAATAAACTCATTCGTAGCTTAAAAGACCCAAATACAAATTTCCTTGACCTTAATAGATACCAAAAACGAGATTTCGTATCTTGAACTGATAATTCAATATATAAATCAAAGTAACTCTAAATTTCAAAACCGATAAGATATGGTCTAATAACAAAATTTATTGGTACAAAACAATAATCCAAAGATGAATTACTAGATTTATAATTATATATAGATACCAACACCGATCAATAATATTAATCTAGATCAAAAATTAAAATTTCAAATTCGTTGTCATACTTGTTAAGAAAATTTTGAATTTATTAAGACTCGTTCTTAATTCGATTTATTAAACTTGAAAAATTTAATCGTTTAAGTTAAAATACTAAAACTAATTAACTGTGTAACACTTAAACTAAAAATTTGAAAATATAAATAAATTAGAGTTTCTGTAGTAGCTTAGATAATTCTATTTCGATAAAACTTATACGTAATAAATATAAACATACGTTTATAAATTAATATTGGTTAAATTATTTTAGTTAACTATTAATTAGATAATAATAATAATAATAATAATAGTAATAAAACAAAATAGAGCAGAATTTATGAAAAGCAGAGGATGTCTTCACGAAATTCACGAAACAAGAATGGCAGCATGTGCATTTTTCAGCTGCATTCCACGCTGGAAATCCCTCAAGCTGTAGGAGCATCCATGTTGATCGGGAGTCAACAAGCAGCAGCAGCAAGGAAGGCGCTGGAAGCAGCAGGAGGATCGGTGCAGTTTGTCTTTAGCGCCGCAGTTGACCGAGCAGGAAGTCCACGCGCTGCACGAGCAGAAGAATTTCCATTGCGCACAGCAGCAACGCGCACAGCAGCAGCAGAGGACCGCTGCAATTCTCCCACGCGCTGCAAATAGAAGACACCGAGCAGAATTACTCCCCGCGTGCAAGCAGCAGCTGGCTGGGACTCCACACGTACAAGCAGGCTCCTAC
Source organism: Combretum micranthum (assembly GCA_024138025.1). Lineage (NCBI taxonomy): Eukaryota > Viridiplantae > Streptophyta > Magnoliopsida > Myrtales > Combretaceae > Combretum > Combretum micranthum. The sequence goes on from JAMXBD010002520.1 coordinate 148,584, forward strand.
CTTGCACGAGCAAGCACCACGTTTCACGATGGAATTTGCATCACACGCACAGAAGAAAACAAGTGGCCTTCACGCTGGAAACAGGGACAAAATGGTGCAGAATCCTTCACGTGGATCAAAAGAGGATTCAGCTGCAGTTCTTCAAACAGGAACAACTAGAATTCGGCTCCAGAATAATTTTTTTTCACACGGAATAGAATCCTCCACGTACAGCAGGGAGGATGAATTTTACTTCCAGTTTTCACGGCTATTTGATCCAAATATAAGATCCAAAATCTAACTTGAAAGTGACAATTTATCCAACCAAAACACTACACATATAATCGTTGTTAATTGAAGAAGAAAATTAACTCACAATTGCAAATTGAAGCTACCCCATTCAACCGTGAAAGCTGCAGGCAACAGGGGGATTTCATATAAACTACAGCATTCACATTCAACTTTTGAACTCAATTTGAATATACAAATTCAACATGAAAGTGTCCCATAGCCCAACCCAAAAACTCCACATATAAACTAACATTAAATGTACGAGAATTTCCAGCCAAAACATACTATACACCAACTACAATTGGAGCCTGATTTACCGTGGAACAGAGCTTGGAATTCCCAGCTGCAGCAGAGAAGTATTCAAAACAGAACAGCAACATTCACACTTTCCAGCTCGATTTTTGATAAACATATAGGCTTAGCTTGAGTTGAGATTTTGACCAAACAACCACCAATGGTAGGCCTCTATATGGACACTTCAAACACCATTTATTAGCTAGAAAACAATAATAGAATCTGAACAAAAATCCATACAAACCAAGGTGGGAAATCAACAATAAACAACAGCAGAAAAGTTGGAAATTGACCTTGGTTTTCACACGATTTTGACCCGATTTTTCTTGCAATTTGAGCCCCTATTTTACACACATAAATGACATTAAGTAGCTACCAACAAACACAATTAAGACCTCAAATATAGCCACAAAAATCTGTCAAAACACAAGCCAAATTATCATCCAAATTTACAAATTCGTATGGAAAATTCCAGTGCAATTGTAAACATTTTTCAAATCCAAAACCCATTCCAAAGCCTCTAAAACTTAGTCTAGTCCTAGTAATATGTATATAAGCCTAAGTTAGACACAAATTGAGCTCATAAACCCCACAAAAACACTCTCAAATTCCAGCTGCAAACCCAAGTGCGTCCAGCACTTTTTCATTTCCTTTTTCCATCTCCACCATCAACATAGAAGCTTAGGAACATTGTGTGAACAACCATAAACCCTAGCCTACTTCCATACCTTATATACACACACTAAGCTCATCAATAACAACCAAAACCGAATAAAAAATCCTAAGTTATCCTAGAGATTAAGAGGAGGGAATTAACTCATCAAGGTGAGAAAATTTGATTACATTAGTGAACTTGTATTATAGTTCATGTTGCTTAGTTAGAAACTCATCCTCTAATCTTTGATCTAGGTTTAATTTTTGCTTTAAGAGGAAGTTGAACAACCTCCTTCCATTCCAATCCAAGGTAAGCTCCAACTACAACCTATCCTTGTTAAATTTATGAATAGACCTTAGGATGGATTTTTGAGTATTGGAAGAAAGTTTTATGGTTGGAAAAAGTTGTTAATCCTTCGATGAACTCAAGTGGATGGATGTTTGATGTATTAGGAATGTTTAGGTATTGTTGGAAGAGAAAAACAACAACTTAGAAGTTTTATAATTGTGGTAGTAGTAAATTCGGATTTAAGGACAAGGTAGACAAAACAAGACCCGAATTTCATCTAATCTAGTCTAAATTCATGTCTAATGCTTCTAAGACTTCATATGAACATAAAACTTGATAAATCAAGCTTTGAATGCATGATTAGGAGTCCTACATTATAAGAAAAGTATTATCAACAAAGTCATAGAAATTACACATATTAATACCTCTATAAATCATGAATGAACTTAGGATATGAATGAAGGCTTCAATGAGATCCTCTAAAATAATATACAATCAAAAGAAAATTAAAAGAATTAAACAATAAAAATTCCTTTACTGTAAGAATCAATACTTAAGAAATCACAAACTAGAAAATCATTCAGTTTACAATCTTAATAAACCAACATCAACTTTACTGTTATTCCTGTAAGTATGATTATAAGTATTGCTATTAATATTACTACTAAGTATAGTATTCAGTATCGATGATGTTTTCATCACGACTCATGAACGATTATTAAAACTGTTATCTTCACTTAAACGCTACTATATTTATATATCGATACTATTATTTTTTCACTAATAGTATGAGAAATGATTATTATTATTATTATACCTATAGTTATTACTAATATTTATATTAATGTTTCAAAACTAAAAGTACTAATAATATTGTAGTATTAAACTTAGCTTGTTTTGCAATAAGAATGAAACTGAAATATAATAGAATTTTAATATATCTACATACGATTTTTATAACTTTTGAAAGATATAGATACTAAAACATACCCTTAAATAAATAAGAATACCGATTTGAGAGACAGATAAGGTTGACGGGCAAAGAATTAATAAATAAAAATCTTCTATTAAAAGCAGTAGAACTTAAGAAAAGACAAACCCTTGAATAAAAATATAGATAACAATTAATAAAAACTGTACCAAGTATCGGTATGGAATAGTTAGACATCTATAAGGATTTAATTAAGTTATTTAACGATGCAATAATTAGAGTAACGGGATTAGCCTAATATTCGGCGATTTGAATCAGCGCCTTTAATTATAGGAAAACTTCTCTTACAAAAATAATTCAATAATAAATCTCTGTTATTTCCTTTCATAGGAAAATAGATCAATTCCCGGAATTCCGGTAGCTTATACAACAACTTAGCGAGGACCACAAGTGAGTAACTTAGACTTGTTACATTGTTTGTGCTTGTAGTATAGTTGCATTTGGAATAATATATATTCAATTGATATACATGCGGGATTGGGATACAGCATGATGCGTGGTGTATGATTGCATGGCAAATTATCATAATATAAGCGATAATCCTATTGTATGATAAATATTGTATGAAATATGTTGATGATTGTCTGTAAATTGTATGATCGCCTTAAACTTGATTAACAACTGTCGGTACTATAAATGAAACGGACATGCATTGCACGATTTGCATAAACTGCATTATATTTTTACGAACACCTATCACGTGTTAGAATTTCGGTTCTTGGTAATACTTGGTTTTTCTAGGCAATGGGCTATTAGTTCTACGCAAGTTTACCTTGTTCTGTCGGTTCCATGGGAACTAACTGGTAACGAAGGACGCCGCCCATGGTATCGCTGTGAAATGGCTAACACTTAGTGGAGTTTCTAAGGTACAAGACAGGAACTGAGTGTTTAAAACTTCATTAACATAAAGAGATAATAATTGTGAGGATTATGGATTCCTGTGTACTTAGTTTCTCCTGGGTAGGTGATTCAGGTATCGGTTCCTTCAACCCCGATGAGAGGGCGTAAATCTCCATCCTGTTTGGATTCCGGTTTGTCCAAGCTTGTAATTGTTCATGTGTTTGATTGATGCATTACATATGATTGATAATAACTTGCTTGTTGTGATAAGTCTGGTTATTCACTGAGCCCGTGGTTCGCTCACCCCCCAACAGTTTTTGTGCAGGATTATTACTAGCTGGGACTGGGCTAGGAATGTGTGAAGAGAGCTTCTCCAACGAACTTTATTGAAGTTAGAGATATAGGATATGGAAACTTAGAATGTAAATTAGATGAATTTTGAACTTTGTATGTTGTAGTTTGGAAACCCAATTTCACTATTTGGTGGGGGATACCGATTCTCTGCGATCTTGGTGGAAATTAGAAAATCGGATTCCATAGTTGAAATACTATAATATATTATATCAGTTGTATGATAAACATTTACAAGTAAATAGAGTCTTGTATACTCTGACATACAAGACAGCTCTCATGTTACGGGTGCACACGTGATATGATGGCTTTAGATAAATCCTGTTAGGCCCCCATTTGGAGTCGTGACACTTTCAACCAATTATCTTAGATACAAATCCATTTGTCTTTCCTTAATTCTAATGCGACTAGATTACAAGCACAATGAATTAAAGCAATTTAAGGAAATAAACTCACGATGCCATAATGATGATTTCTCTAGCGGATGAGTTGCTCACGCAATCCTCCTAATCGAAATAGTCTTCGGGGTATAGGTATCCTTCGTCAGAATCACCTAGCCAAAGAAAATACCCAAGATGAGTATTTCTTCATGATATTCTTGAATTTTTGGCAAAACAATGTCATAAAAATGTCAAAGTTCATATAAATGAGAGTTCCAATTTAAAATGGCCATAACTTGGCCATTTTAACTCGGAATTGCGTATATAATATACCGATTTCTACCTACTCGAAAAGATCTATCCATTTCTAAAACTATTTTTGTCAAACTAAACCATTTAGGCCCCAAAAACGTGGTGACCAAAATTTTTTTTTATAGCTACCTAGCTCATATTTATTCATGCTCAAGTATTTGTTGTCCATCCATATTTCTTAAGTAAAACAATGGCAAATTTGGAGTTTTAGAAATCTATTGCTAACAAGAATTTCATTTTGTAAATCTTTTTAAATGGATACTTTGATTCTTTTATTTTCAAAGAATTACTTTATGTTTGACTTATTTAGTTTTCCTAGATGACTTTTTTGGAAAGTAATTTTCTTCTTTTCTACATTCTCTACATTAGTACTATTTTTCCTATTTGTTTCCTATACAATTTTTCTTTGACCATTTGTTTAAAAAGATCTTAGTTTGAAAATTCCCATTCCTTTCTTATGTTATGTTTTTCATAGTTTTTGCATCAAAAATCATTTTCTTTTTGAAAAACAAAGTGGGATAACAAATGATTTAAAAAGTTTTTCATAACAAAAGTAGTTTCTAAAATTGTAGTGAGTTCTTCTAATAACTTGAAAAGAAATAAGTTTATTTTTGTTAAACCATAGATTTTATACTTCACATAAACTTATTCCTAAGTGATAAAATCTCCTTTTTATCAATTATTTTTAGAACTTGAAAATTTGGACAACAATCTTAATGAACATGATTTATGAGAAATAATAGCAAACAAAAATAACATAATTAATAAATAAAGTCAAGTATTGAGAGTCTTAGCTTCTTCAAGGCTCTTAGGACAAAAAAGTAGACTAGTCCCAAAAGAAAAATAAAATGAAAAAAAAAAGAAAATTTTGTTTTGACTTGATGAGGACAAGTCTAAGACTAGAGACTAGTCTTAAAATAGCAAGAATTAAATAAATTGCAATGAAATAAATAAATTGCTTTGCATGAAAATAAATAAATTGCAAGTGAGCTTATATGCTCTAAAAATATATATATATATATATATAGATACATAATAATACTTAGATATAATAACAATAATATGAACAAAATAACAACATAAACATAAATAGATTTTCATGAATAAGAACAATACATGAACATAGTGTAGCTTCCATAACATTTAGTTTTTAGAAACTCACACCATGGTTATGTAAAGTTACATGACATGAGAAGAAGAAAATATGGAGAAAAGTTTATCTAAAGAAGGTTTTTGAAGTGTTATGTGGTTTTGGTTTTGTGTAGGTAGAAAGTGGTTTGAGATAGTTTTGGGAAGATATTTGGAGAGAGTTTTGAGAGAAGAATTTGAGAAAGTTTTTGTAGAGAATTTATGAATAGTAATTGTGTGAAAGAAGTGAAAGAAGAGGGATATTTATAGGAAAATGTGGAGTGATTTTTGTGTGATTAAAATAAAATTGAAACAAAATTGAGAAAGAGGGTGGGGGGGGGTGTCGCGGCCATAGTGTAGGGGAAGAGAGAGTGCGTTTTGTTTTGTATTTTTGTTGATTAAATGAAGTAATAAGTAAGGTAGATGTGAAATAAAGTTATGGGAAAGGTAAAAAGTAAAGGTTATAGGTTATGGTGTTTGTAAGAGTAGGTGTAGAAAAAGTAGAGATAAAAGAATATTGTAGAATAGTAGTGAATAGTATAATGTAAAGTAGATATGACTAATAAAGTACCGGTAGTAAGAAAATACACGTATAATTACGATACCTGATATTTTTAGTCACCGAAAAATTATGAAATTGATTTTTTTGAAAAACTTATATTTTTACGAGTCTATTGGTATATTCAATATATTTTTACTATTCCGAGCCCCAGGACATATTTTTCAAGAATTGTATCCGATCGGGTTCTAAACGAGTGGTAGTTTTACTAATCTGACATTTTTAAGCTTTCTTACATAATTACGCACTATTCTACATACTAAACTTTTACTTACTTTCTTGGGGTAGCTTATTCGGGATTGTCAAACTTTAAGCTATTATGTCTAAATAGGTTTTCTTAACTTTTGAGTTTCCGATTTACTTCCAAATTAGGATTTAAGCTAAATCGATCTCAAAACTTTGGGGGTTTACAAACCCATCTTGGATAATATTCCCATCATCAACGAATTCCCAGATGTCTTTTCGGATGAGTTGCTAGGTTACCACCGAAGAGAGAAATCAATTTCAAGATCGATTTGATGACCAATATGGAACCAATATCAAAGACACATTCCATATGGCACCCGTTGAGCTGAAAGAACTTAAGAAGCAGCTACAAGATTTGCTACACCAAGAATTCATTGGACCAAGTGTCTCACCTTGGGTAGCTCTAGTGTTATTTATAAAGAAGAAAAATGGATCTATGAGGCTATGCATCAACTATCGAGAATTTAATAAGGTCACCATCAACAACAAGTACCCATTGTCACAAATTGGCGATCTCTTTGATCAATTGCAAGGAGCGAGTGTATTCTCATGCATTGATTTGCATTCTAGATACCACCAATTGAGAATTAAACTTGAAGATGTATCAAAGACTGCTTTTTGGAAAAGATATGGACATTATAAGTTTTTGGTAATGCCCTTTGGATTAATAAACCCACTAACTGCTTTTATGGTTCAGATGAACTAGGTATACAAGCCTTTGTTGGACAAGTGTTATAGTGTTCATTGATGATATCCTCGTCTACTCAAAGACATGCGAGCAACAAGAGGAACATCTGCAAATGGCACAAGCTGTATGCCAAATAAATGAGATTTTTTGGTTGGATCAAATTTCTTTCTTGAGTTATGCAATATCAAAAGAGGGTATATCTGTGGATCCGAGAAGATAATAGCGGTAATGGAGTGGAAACCACCAAGGATAGTAACAGAAGTAAGAAGTTTCTTGGGTCTAGCTAGTTATTATCGGAAGTTTGTGAAAGACTTTTTGAAAATAGCCAGGCTATTGACACAATTAACTTAAAAGAACGAAAAGTTCACATGGACGGAGAAAAGAGAACAAAGCTTCTAAGAGCTTAAGCAATGGCCAGTATCCGCACCGATCTTAGTGTTACCAAACCCAAAAAAGCCTTATATAGTATATAGCGACGCTTCGAGAAATGATCTCAGATGTGTCTTAATGCAAGACAGAAGGTATTTTCTTATGCTTTGTGACAACTAAGGCTGCACAAGCAGAATTAACCACCTACAATCTTAAATTAGCCGTTGTGGTATTTGCTCTCAAAATGGAGACACTACCTATATGGCTAGAGATGCGAGATCTACACCAACCATAAGAGTCTCAAGTACTTGTTCATGCAAAAGGAGTTGAACATGCGACAAAGGAGATGATTTGAGCTTATAGAGGATTATGATCTTGGCATAAGTTATTGTCTGGATAAGGTAAATACCATGGCTAATGCATTAAGTCAAAAGAACCATGGAGAAGTCGCTACGTTGCTTGCCAACAAGAAGGAGTTGATAAAAGAGTTTGAGAGGTGAAGAATTAAATTCATAGGACAAGATGTAGAAGTGGAAATTTCTAATTTGGTCATGGAGCCGGCTTCAATAGAAAGAATAAAGGAAACACAATGCTACGATGATGCAATCAAAAGAATAAAACAAGACGTTCTAGAGGGAAAGTATTCTGATTTTGAGGTTGATGATGAAGATGTAGTAAAGATGAAAGGAAGGTTATGTATACCGGACGATAAAGGAATGAAGAAGGAGATTATGGGAGAAGCTCACAATTCAGGATACACAATGCATCTTAAGGAAACTAAAATGTATTAAGATCTCAAAAGCCACTATTGGTGGAATGGTATGAAGAGAGACGTAGCTAATTTTGTGATGAAGTGTCCTATATACCAGTAAGTGAAGATTGAACGTCAAAGGCCAAGAGGACTGCTGAAAACTGTTAATCACACCAAAATGGAAATGGGATCAGATTACGATGGATTTTGTATGTAGATTACCTAGAACATTGGTCGAACATGATGCCATTAGGGCCATAGTGGACTGACTCACTAAGTTGGCATACTTCATTCCTATCAATATGACCTATTCAATGAATAAATTGGCAAGGTTGTATGTAAAGGAGATTGTGAGGCCACGTGGAGTTCCAATTGGAATCATATCTAATCAAGACTCGAGATTTGTGGCAAAGTTTTGGATGAGTTTGCAAAAGTGTATAGGTGCTAAGCTGCATTTCAGCACTAAATACCACTCTCAAACCGATGGACAATCAGAACAGATGATTCAAACCTTGGAAGACATGCTATGAGCCTCTGTTATGGAATTCAAAGGGAGTAAGGAAGCACACTTGCCTTTAGTTGACTACGCTTATAACATTAGGTACTATTCACCATCAAGATGCCACCCTATAAAGCTTTATATGGGCAGAAGTATAGATCACCATTGTTCTGGGATGATGTAGAAAAGTTGGCTATCAGACATGATCTCATTCAAGATGAAGCAAGCAAAGTTAAAATTATTCAGCAAAGAATGAAAGGAGCTCAAGATCGACAAAAAAGAGTTAGTCAGATTAGAAGCGGAGAGTTCTTAAGTTCAATGTTAGTATATACCGAGTTCGAGCACAAGGAAATCTAAGCCCAAAGTACATTAGACCTTTTGAAGTGCTTGAAAGAGTTGGTGACCTGGCCTATCACCTAGCCTTGCCACCATTTGTCGAGTTTACATAATGTGTTCCGCCTTACTATTGAGAAAACATGTACCTGGCCTCGACTAGATCATAGAGCTGGAGCTGATATAGTTAAAAGAGAATCTTACCTGTGAGGAACGTCCAATTCAGATTTTGAATTGAAAGGTTCAAAAACTTAAGAACAAGGAGATCCAATATATTAAAGTTTTGTGAAGAAATTATTCTCATGAGGAGGGTCCCTAAGGAGCAGAGGATGAAATCCGGCAAAGATACCCGAGTTTGTTCGATGAATCAGGTATAAAAGCTAAGTTTTGAGGAAAAAAACTTTCTTTAAGGCGGATAGGTTGTAAACCCTTAGATTTTGTGTTAAGTAAACACAAAAACCCTAGAATTGGAAGTCAATCGGAAACTCTAAAGTCAATAAGTCTATAACAAACCCTAGTCAATCTAGATATGGCAATCCCATGCTCTAAATCCTTGAGCAATAAAATTGAGACGATCATAGATTATCGTTCGTAACAATATAGTAAAGCTTAAAAAGATCAGACTCATCAAAATTTAATTCGTTTTGGACCCAATGCGATCAGTTTTCAAATCAAGGTCCAGACACGCAAAATGGTAAAAATATTCCAATAACACCTTTAGACTCGTAATATTGTGAGGATTCATAAAATATCGATTTTAGAATTTTTCAGTATCTAAAAAATTAGATATAGCCTATTTACGTATATTTCTTTACTACCGGTATAAATTTGTGATGTCTACTATTGATGTTATTATTCTATGCTATTCATTACTATTTTGTTATCTCTACATTTTCTTACTACTTATTATTACAACCTATACACATATTTCTTATAATTTTCATTTCCAATACTACTTTTTATCTTTCATATCTTACACATTACTTACTTTTCGTTAACAAAAATACAAATAAATCAATTCCTTTCACTTTTTCATGCATGGTCGATGCCCCTTCCTTCTCTTTTCCATCAATTTCTTTTCATTTTCAGTTAATTTTAATCACACAAAATTCCACTCTAAAACTCTATAAATACCTTATTCCTCCTTTATTCTTTACACACACTTTCTTCTCATTAAACAAACTCTTGCAAAATAATTTCACAAATCCTCTCCTCTTTCTCTTGTGTCGTGAGTCACCCCCCTCCCTCTACTGCAAATTTCCAAAATTTTTCTTTCATTTATACATTATTAAACCATCTTCCATCACCATATACTTTAGGTAAAACTCTAAACCCTATCTCTTTTCTTCATACAACATGACATGAACACTTTGTTATTTTGATTTCTAAAACCCCATGAGCATTATGCTTGGGACGATGATAGACATGAGGCATCTATAATTATTAATGGCTATTTAAGTAAAATTTAGGACTTTAATTATTTTTTCATTTAAGATTTGATACTTAAATCAATAATATTTTCAATTCAGGTGATTTTTAATTATAACAACACATTTTGAAGCAAAATAGATAGAAATCATGGGGCAAGAGAGGAGCAAAAAAACACCTACAGCAAGGATCATGGGGCTTTGGTTGCCTATGAAAGAGAAATATGAACATCATTAGTAATCACGAGGCTTTAGTCACCCGTGATATCAAGTGAGGAAGAAGAAAATTGAGCACAGAAAGAATCCAGCCTCCATGGTCGCCCGTCATTTGAAGAAAAGTAAGGAACAGCAAGGATCCCAGTGCTTTAGTCGCCCGTGATTGGTTTGGTTATTCAAAGAAATTCGCTCACAGCCTAAATAACTCCCCTTTGGTCGCCCATGATATATTGTCTACTATCTGATGTTTTAGGTATCTTTTCATTTAAGTGTTGTATCGGTTCTTACAAAAGACATAATTTTTCCTCTAAGTGTTGTACTATTTGACCCGAATATTTGAGGAGTTTGAAAGATAGAAGACATCCATTTAGATATATATATATATATATATATAGATTTTCATACTCTTAAAAGAAAATAGATCTCATTCATAGTTTTTACACACTTGTTCATAGTTTAGGAAGTAACTGTTGTAATTGTTCATGTTGGGAAAGTGTTGTAATATGCTCCATTCCAGAAGAAACTCGAGAGAGATGACTAGAATCAAGTGTTCGTGTGTGTAAAATTATCTTCATCATTGTAATTCAAAGGGGATTCTTTTTATTCTTCTTATTTTTCTTATCCGTATTAATTGTTCTATCATAGTTATTTTTCTCTTATTTTATGTTTATATTCCATCATATGTGAGTAATTGTTAGGACTCATGTAACCATAGGATAGCATGTATTCCAATGAACTCAATATTTAATGTTATATGAATTTCTAATCTCCATATTGTATTAATGTATTCTAATTTTAAGTGATGCATGACTTAGGATTAAATCAGATTTTCATGGGATGCAATTAAGAAATCTACTCGTAGAATAGATCTAAGCTATAGAGAAAGATTGCCATGATGCCTAGAGATAGGGTTGTGGAATTTTCTGCATGTAATCGAATAACTATTTGAGGATCATGATTACATGCAATTTTAGTTGGCTGTTAACTAGGAAGAGATTCCAATAGACATGGCTAGAATTAGGGTTCAATAGACCCAAGAGAGATATTGAACTAGTAATAGAGAATCCCGCAGTTAGGAATGATTCAACAACTAGTAAGATTGTAGTACATGTTAACTAATTGATGAAGCGAGTCTAAATTGTTATTAGTTAAATTAAATTTATTTGTTAACTCATGTTATAATATAGTTTTAGTTGAGAATTTATTTAAGCATTTAATATTAAATCATCATTTGAATTAATCTACTAGATAATAATTAAGAAGGTGAGTAGTAGTTCTTGTTGACGGCCCCGAAGAATATGACCTTGTAATCTATTCCTATACTATAATTAATAGGTGCACTTGCCTAGCGTTGACTAAATTATAGGAAGAGATCATGGGATATTAATTCATTAAAAATTGGTCAAGAACATAACGCACACCAGATGAAATCATGAAAATAACAACTTGTTCATGCCATTGTTCAACACCATGTTTATTATTGTTATGTTTTATTATTATTGCTCCTAATCTAACTCGCATATGTTATTAAGCATAATTATGCATATATATATTCTTAGACACCATAAGCTCACTAACTTAACCTTTTATTTATGCTCTTATATTTCTTGAAATTCATTTATTTATTTGTTTCATGAAATTTATTAAGACTAGTCATTCTAGTCTTAGACTTGTCCTTATCAAGTCAAAACAATTTTTCTTATTTCTTTTTTGAACTGTCCATATTCTTAGTCTAGGGAGCCTTAAAATAAATCTAACTTCAATGATTTTCTTTTTTTTCTTTTTTTTTTGGGACTTGCCCATGTCTAAGTCTGAGAAGCCTTGATATAAGCTAAAACTTTCCAATACATTATCTTTCTTTATGTGCTTAGTTAATTTCTATGTCTTTTAGCTTTTATATGGTTTATTTTTGTTATTTTACTTAGCTACAAGTTCATATTCACGCATGATCATATTTTTGTTGTCTTAATAAAATAAAAGGAGTATTTGCTTTATAAAGAAAGTAAGACTAAGCTCTTTATAAAAATAAATTTTGTCACTTAGGAAAAAATTCCATTAAAAACTTAGAAGTATGTTTTAACAAAATTCTCTTTAAAAATTTAGACAAGTTTATCATAAATTATTAGTGTTGTTTTTATGTAAGACTTCTTCAAGATTTAATTAAGTAGTTTCATTACTCTTTCACCCTTCAAACCACTAAAAATAAAATTTATTATTAGACCTTAATATTGATAATTCTTTGTTATACAATTTTTTTTTACATTTTATGTTTAAGATTATCATCAACATTTTAATAAACACTAAGAACAAGACAAGTTTTTAAGTCAAGCTAAAATCAACCCATAGAATAAAAATCCACTTGAGAAATAAAATCAATAGATAACTTGAAAGACTAAATTTTTTTGGAAATAAATTTATCTTGAAAGGCTAAGGAAATGTAGTTATAATAAGAAAACACTCACTTATAATAACTTTTTTTTTTTTAGTTTTCTTTTCAACAACTTAAAAGAAATTGTCGAAGCTTCCACTTTTCAAACTCTTAAAACAAGTTACTTTACAATAAATCATTGTCGAGACAATATCATTAGAATCATGTATGTAATATAAGTTTATATATGTATCAAAAAGGAAAATTTTTCAACTATATAAATATTTATATGCTTCCTATGGGTGTTTGGATAAGGAAAGCTTAGAAAAATTTCATTTTGAGGGTTGGGAATTTCCTAATAGTTCTCTATCGACTTGTTTTGAAACCTAAATTTCTTTATATGATAAAAATAACCTTAAAAGTAGATAGATATTTTTTATTAGATAGAAAACGATATATAATATGCAAAATTCCAAGTTAAAATGAGTAAGTTATAGCTATTTTAAGTTGAAATTTTGCACCACCAAATTTTGACGAACATAGTAAGCTAGAATTAACAAGTCAAAGTAGAATTCTCTTCAGATACTCATTTTGGGTATTTCTTTTATTTAGGTGACATGAAGAAGGACTTTTCCTTTTCCAACGATTACTTTTACTAATGGATTTTCGCACCATGGCCGAGTGAGTTTATTTCCTTGAATTTATGCTTATGCTTTTGCTTGCAGTATAGTGGCACTAGAATAAGGAAAAGTTAAAGACTGGAAAGTGCATGCACCTTATATTATTGCTTGAAATTATGCTAAGTATATGGAGTCTTGAGTTTTGTTAATCATATGGTTGTTTTAGTATTATATTGGAGTGTCTACAAAATGCTACGATCACCAATAAGCTACTTATTATTATGATAGATGAATCTAATCAAATGAACTCATACATATCACAAAATGAGTAACATTGCATTCATTACTATACTCTTGGTGAGACAAGAGCTTAGTAATGAGGTAAGTAGGTGATGAGGATCAAGTAGCAACAACTCCAAAGGAAACACCTAAGCTTAATGATCCATTATAAGATGTTGAAGAACCAATGACTAAAGCAAGATCAAAGCGGCTATAAGAAGTTTTACATGGATTGATTGAAGAGATTGTAGCTAACCAACAAAACTTAAAACAACAAATAATCTTATTAATTAGCTGGAAATGGATGTTGAATACAAAGGCCGTTAACCTAAGTTCAAAGAACACGACCTTCATTGCTGATTTGTGCCTCGCCTCTAATGCCGCCGGTGTATGCACTTAGACCACCAGCATTCAACTGGCCTTCAAAGTGAATAGTAGCTAAATTTTAAGCGCTGACGAGTAAGCTGCCTATGTACGTTTTAAAGGCCACTAGCCTTGGCCATGTAGGCTTCTAGCTTTAAGCCGGCTTAGGGCTTGTCTAAGTGACTTTCATATTTCTTCTTATTTTTCTTTGTTGGATTGTTATCCAAGGCAATTTTGAAGCCTATATGAACCCTATGTATGGACGCTATAAGATAATAGTTAAATGACATATTTTGAGAGTTTTCTTACAATTGTGAGGATTTTCTCTTAGCTGTTGAGAAAGAACTAAATCTAATTTCTTTAGCATAGAAGCTTGGGGAAATCTACCTTGATTTATTAGGTTGCAATCAAGAGGTTTGGTTGGGGTCTGGTTCCGCTTCCGCTTCTTGATAATTTTGTTTCTAATCGACAAGTATAGTTAGGGTCTCATTCCTATCACTTGTTTAAATGTGATCCTAGGGTTCTAATCCACATCGAGCATTAAGTCTTAAGTTTCATATACCTAAGGTCCTTGTTTTGCATCATTTGGTATCAGAGCTTTGGTTCCTTGAACGAGCAATTCTATCTTTAAATATCGTTGTTTGATCTATCATTGTTTTGTTTTTCTATCTATCCTTCTTGTTCCAAAATCCAATCTTTCTTTATGTTTTGATTTGTTTGTTATTAATATGAAAAGGAAGAAGAATCGGATAAAAAAGAAAGAAAATTCATGGTAGAAAAAAGGAATTTGAAAAAAAAGAGAAAAAGAAAAAAATTCGTATTAAAAAAATTGATGATTGATATTCTTGATACTTTTGAGATTCTTTGTGTTCTTGATTGTGACTATTAGTGTTCTCTTGAAAAAAAAAAAATCATCTCAGTTATCAATTCCTTTGTTTTGTTCCTTGATTCTTGATTCTTCATCCTATTGGTTTGTCATTAGGACTTGAGTTATTGAAATCTGATTTGTCTTAGTTTTTTATGTGTTGAAATCATTGATTAAGTTTTGACCAAGGACTTACAAGAGAAAATTGAGTGGTAAAAGGCAAGAGTGTGTGAGATCAATAACGAGAAAGGCCAATTAGAGTGAAACAAGAGAGATTTCACATCTTGGAGAGTACACACGTAAGGGAGTATGTGAGAACTAACAGTTTTGTTTAGATTCTTTTTGCAAGTTATAATCATGTGTAGTGGTACTGAAAATTCTGATTTGAATATGAAATCATTCATGAAGTCTATGCAACATGAATTAAGAAGGATGAATATGAGGTTAGATGATCTAGAATTCCCTAGCAAATCTAGGCCTTCTAAAAACAAGTCTGTTGTTAAAGACGAAAGAGAAGGTTCTAGTTATGAAGATGGTAGTTTCATGAGGAGAAAAGGAAAAGCACCGAAGCATGACAGTGATCTAAACAATATTAAGATGAAGAAGGAAAGAATGATCCGGAATTATACCTAGAATGGAAAAAAAAATGGAGCACATATTTGATTACCACAATTACTCTAAACAGAAGAAAGTTAAGTTGGCTACAGTGGAGTTCATAGACTATGCAGTATCTGGTGGGATCAATTGGTGATTAATCGCCATAGATATGGTAAACAGCCTATTGGAACATGGGAGGAAATGAAAGTTATAATGAGAAAGAGATACATTCCCAGTTATTATCACATAGACTTGTGTAGAAAGTTGTAAAATCTAACTCAAGGTTCTATGAGTGTGGATGATTATTATAAAGAAACAAAAGTAGCCATGATTAGGGCTAAAGTAGAGGAAGATCCAGAAGCTACAATCGCTAGATTCATTGGTGGATTGAATAAAGATACTGTTGATATTATAGACTGACAGCACTATATGGATATGTAAGAGTTATTACATAAAGCTATTAAAGTTGAGAAGCAACTGAAGTCTGAGGAGAAATCGAGCTATGGTTCATCTTCTAAATCTTCTTGGAAATCAAAGTGGAAGGATTACAAAGCAACTTCAAAATCTAAAGAAGATAAGAAGAACAAAGATCTAGTTTCATCTTCAAAAGGTAAATCTGAAACCCAATTATCTTTTAAGTCACATGATAATAGATATTTCAAGTGCTAAGGATATGGATATATTGCTTCGCAATGTCCAAATCAAAGGGCTATGGTGATTCTAGAAATTGGTGTTGTGGAAAGTGTCAGTTCCAGTGACAATGATATGCCACCATTAGGAGATTGTAGTGATGTTGAGTATGAAGGGCTAGTAAAGGATAAATTTTTAGTTAGTGGGAGAACTCTAAATATTCTGCCTAAGGATGGTGGTGATGAGGTACAACGTGAGCATATATTTCACACTAGGTGTCATGTTAACAACAAGGTGTGTAGTTTGATAATTGATAGTGAAAGTTGTACAAATGTGGCAAGTACCTTGTTAGTAGATAAGCTGAATTTGAATACTTCAAGGCATGAAACGCTATATAAATTGCAATAGTTGAGTGATTTTGGAGAAGTCAAGGTGACTAGGCAAGTTCTAGTCACATTTTCAACTGGCAAGTACTAAGGTGAGGTTAAATGTGACGTGTTACCAATGTAGGCTTGCCATATTTTGTTAGGGCGACTATGGTAATTTGATAGGAAGGTTAGACATGGTGGCCATAAGAATCATTGTTCTTTCATGTTGAACCAGAAGCTGGTGATTCTAACACCCTTAAAGCCATGGGAGGCTTATGAAGATCAATTGAGAATTGCGAAAGAATTCAAAGTGAGAGATAAACACTTGAGTGATCAAGAGAGGAGTGAGAAAAAGAGTGACAACATTACAAGAATTTTGATATTGGGCGATGTTTGCAAATATTGCAAACGTCACCTATCTTTTATAATTTAGCAACATCTATTAAATGTTAGTTAAAGTGTATTGTTAGTCACATTTATGAAATGATTTCATCTTATATTGAATTTCCTTTTAATTTGTAACTCTTTCATCTATTAAACGTCGGTAATTTTTCATTTTCAATTTTTATTAGACGTTACTATTTTTTTTCCAAGAATCCACCTCCTTCATATTTAAAAAAAGAATAAAAATAATGACTTTTTTATCATCCTGTCGTTTAAAACGTTGCCAAAAAAAAAAAGAAAAGAAAAGAAACGACCCCCATGCAAAATATATGTGACCCTTCGTTGCCTCCACCTACATAGTCCCTCACATCCCCTTGCCTCCACCTCTATTCGATCAAAGGTCCTTCTTTTTGTATGCCTTTACCTTTGTAATCTCAAAACTTTAAACCCATTATCATCAACTTTTATCTCCATCTATGTTCCAGACCTCCTTCCCCTCCTCCCCCTTCCCCCTCTCTTTCTTTCTCTTCCCCTGAATTTCCAGATCTCTTCTAATCAAAACTCGTCTCCGTGAATCAGCTCTACAATCCCCTGATTCCCCTCTTCTTATTTTCCCCATCCATTTTCGATGTCGGTTCACTCTGTGCTCTCAAGATCATCTTCCATATCCTCGAGTTCAATTCCGTCCAGTATGTGTGCTACCTTATGTCTTCTTTCCAAGAAACATACGAATATGTTAGCCCGAGTTTAGCTTCTTCTTCAAGTTCAGGTAATCCCATTTCGATTTTGCTCATCAATTAGGGTTACCATAGGGATTTAATTAAATTTCTATTGTTAGGGTTGGAGTCCAAGGTTCGGGTTTTTATTGTCGATAGTCATAGGTTGATTCATTTGCATAATTTAAGTGATGGAAATGATAGGGTTATGGTGCTTTGTACTAGGGATGATGAGAATCAAGCTTATATAGCTTATGATTTTAACGTCAATGCTTTGGCTAATGCTAGTGATTTGATGAATGATGATGAGATTGATGAGGAGGGGTCGTCGGACAATGATGAAGATGATGAGAGTGAGAGTGATGAAGATAAAAGGGAGAGGAGGAAAAGAAGGAGGATTGAGAACGAGGACAACCTAGTTTGGTTATTTAGAAAGCTGAAGAAAGAGTTAAAGTCAGGACCTTTCATGGTAAACTGTCAAGGTCTTTGATGTTCGATCTGTCTCATGCTGTGAGATAGAACACAAATGAATTACTTTGGTTAGCTTGTGTTTCTTTGACTAACCAATTTGTTCATGAGAGGCTAACAAATGAGAGGTATCATTTTTGAAACAGATCTATGAACTTGAGGGTCAATTTGTGCCAAAATGTTGTGTAATTAAACCTGATAATAATTTAATTATGATCTTTCTTTTAGATAGCAAATTGTACTTGTCTCAAGTTGTTAAGTTGAAATAGCTCTTTGGTGATTATTATTTTTTAATTTTTACAAATTCTCAGTTATTGTTGAATTTTTGGAAGTGACTCCTTTCTTTTATGTTTTTATGATTTCTTTAGGAGCTTGTTGATAATCTTTATGTTAATTCATAGGGTTTCTCTTCCCATACATGTTCACATCCTTTGATGTGATGATACATAACGTTCATATGGATGTCATCATGATCATGTACATATAGTTATATCGAAACATACTGCGATTTAGTCCATCTTTGTACTCTACCAGCAAAGTTTGAACTCTAGTGGACGTCATGGAGTTCGATTCTATGTTATAATTTGAACTTGATTTCCTTACTATTAAACTACTTGTTGGAATCTCCAGTTGTTAACTTCATCAGCAGCCTCTCCCTAATCAAACAAAGCAATTTTGTGAGAACAAGGTCAATTTTGCAGATGCATGTATATATACAGATGGTAAAGAGCTAAACCAGAACAGTCCCAGAAAAAAGAGGCATGTTCACTTGTGTTTTTTAGTTGTTTGTTATATTTTCTAACAAATTATCTTTCTTTTGTTCCCTCCTAAACTTATAGCCCATCATGACTCAATTCTTTTCTTATACATGATCAAGTGCAAAGCAGAACAAATTGCAAAAAGTGAATCCTGCAAACAGTGCAACTGTAAGAAATCAAAATGTTTGAAGTTGTAAGTTCTTATATTTCCTTCTACTTACTCTCTTTTCTTGTTTCTTTTTATTTTTTTCTAAGCATCATTTCTGGCTGGACAATTGTTGATAGATATTGTGTGCAACCGCTAAAGAATTGGGCTTTTGATATTGTGAAGAACTTCTTTGTCCTCGATGGTCTTAAATTTATATTTAAAACAGTGTGAATCTAAACTCATGTTCATAAAGATGAAGATAGTGATAAATTGGAAAAGAACCTAGCAAAATCTACAGTTTGTCAAATCCCTTTTGAAGTAGTTGAGAGTGAAAACATATGTCTGCTTCTGAAACAATAAAGTTCATCAAGTGCCATGGAGAAAGTATCTTTTCTTGCTTGCCAACCCCTAACTTTTTTTTAGTTCTTCTTTTCATTCTATGTAACTCTTTTGAAAAGTCTTATAGTTCTTTATGAGGGATTTTTCATATTGATTTCCTTCCCTATCAATGATCAAATATTGGGTGGTATTCTATTTAGTGCTTCATTTACATTCATAATGATACCAAATGGAGTTTTAATGTATAATCAGATTCTTGCTAGCGAAAATGAGATATTTGGTTTTATTACTTAAAACCTAATTACAAGCTCTCCTTATGGCCATGTGTTCTGAGGATCTTAAGGTAAAAGTCTTCTAAACATAGGCAGTGTAAGGTATTATCTATCTGTGCCCCTATAAGAGTATGATATTGCACTAGGTATTGGTGGGATTCATACCTTCACTGCAACTTTCTTGCTTCTAATTATGATGGTAATGGAGTTGAAATATTTAATCAAGTTATGTCCCTTTTTTTTATTTTTTTTCCCAAGAAGAAAAGTTCCTTATTGTCATTGTGCAGGCTGTTTAGATTTCCTCACCACTACTACGTATATAAAATGATACATGCTGCAGTGGAAATGGCTCTTTATTTATCTTTCAAATGCACAAATAATTTAGGGAAAAGATCAGTTACAAGCTAATACATGCTATTGTGAGTACATGTATGTCTTGATGGTCCATACATGTCTAAGCAAACGTTGTAAATAGCACTTTGGTGTATAACTTTCTTCGATGCTAAATTTGATATGCCTTCTTATCAAAGTTGAATATAACTTCCATATTTATAAAAGCTTATTGGATGATAATTTTGATATATGTCCTTATTCAAAGCTGAAGAAAAATTAATATCATTTGCATATTGGTATATGTTTTACAGCTCGCTAGGCTAACTCAAATGATATAATGACTTTGTTCGGATTATCCTAATACTTCGAGTAAGTTTCGTCATTAAGCTTCCATGAAATTATCTTTCTTAATGTTTGTTTTTTCAATATGTATATTCAATGTGTAACTTATTACTTCATATATTGTATAACAAGAAATCCAAGCGAACAGGTTCATTCTCCAGTTTCATTTGTAATGAGGATAATGGAGGAAGCGAAGATGATAACAGAGGAGGTGGATGGGGATTTTCAAACCATTTCTAAAAATTCTAATAATCAAATAACATGATCTTGTTGTTTATGTTCAAACTAATTTACGTTAAAACTTATGTTTATGTTTGTATGGAGAATATTAATGTGTAATAATATGTTTTATTGCATAAATTTTAATCACCAGGTGTCTTTTTTGTCGTAGTTGAATTTTGAACTATGTTATTCAAGTTTATTGCTTCCACTTTGTCTATTAAATTTAGTGATACATCGCCAAATAAATTTATATTTGCTATATTACCTTGACAGGTGTATAGTCATCATGCAAATATATTTTTGAAAAATAGATATTTATAAACACCACTAAATAAGTCAAGTGGACATGTTTAAACAACACAAAATGAATTATATTGCCATGTGTAAACATCGTTAAATTGGTTTAATAAGCACGTTCAACCATATTTAAAATTGGTCAAACTCAATAATTAGCCACGTTAAGTAAAATAATCACCATTAAACCTTGTTGATGTTAACCATATAGCCACGTTTAACATCTTAAATGTGTATGAACGTTCAGATTTCAAAAAATGAAGGGAACAGGATTGACGACGTTTAAAAAAAGAAGGCACAATGTCCAATGGCTTTTAGTCACGTAATTAAAATTGCCTATCATATTATTGTTAATGTCAAGACTCAAAAATAGGGCCTAGTAGGATTTACCTAAAGCTATCATATCACGTGTGCACCCGTAACATGAGAGCCATCTTGTATGTCAGAGTGTACAAGACTCTATTTATTTATCAATGTTTATCATATAAATGATATAATATATTATAGGATTTCAACTATGGAATCCAATTTTCCAACTTCTACCAAGATCGCAGAGAATCGATATCCCCTACCAAATAGTGAAAGTGGGTTTCAAACTTCAACTTACAAATTTCAACAATATAAAATTTATCTAGTTTACATTCTAAGTTTACCATATCCTATATCTCTATCTTCAATAGGGTTCATTGGAGAAGCTCTCTTCACACATTCCTAGCCCAATCCCAGCTAGTAATAATCCTGCACAAAAACTGTTGGGGGTAAGCAAACCACGGGCTTAGTGAGTTCATTCCTCACTACTACTAGTCACGCAAGTTATCAAACATTAATTATGCATTCATGCAAATCTATCTACACACAATAATGCATACGTGATGAATGTAAGCAACACATCTATGGGGGTCCGGATCCATAGACGATGTAGATTTACCTGTCTACATTTCAATTGTCTCCCATACTTACCCGCATGGGACACCTTGCCTTACCCGCACGAGGCTATCTAGTGGTAGCGTCCATCCAGACTTACCCAATGTTTAGCCAGCATTGGTAACAACAAATATTCCCAACGTGTTCATATGATTTATGCTGGTTAATATTTAAATATATATAATACCAATTTAATGGCGATTTTCACTAACCATCACCAATTTATGGTGAATCAGGCAAGTAGACCCCGACTCAGGTAACATCTACTACCAATACTAACCATCACCTACTAAAGGTGAATCCAGCAGATAGACTCCAACTCAGGTAACATCTATCGCCACGTGACCAGTGAACCCCGACTCATGCAACATCCACTGTCACAATAATACTCAGAAATGTCCCATGTTTATCTCATAAACTCTTTTAGTATAGATTATCCTTTTCGAAGGATATAAAAGCAACCTCGAATATTCCAAGTCAGATTTCTTTAAAAAAATACATTTCAAAATACTTTTGATCTCAAATTCGGGACATTTCCTACAGGGGAGTCAAGCACATGCGACAAGTATATCCAATTAGTTTAGTCGAATTATTATCTTTATCCATTTATTCAAGTGATCATGCAGATGATAGCACTCACATCAATCAGTCATTCCACATACAAACAATACAATCAACATAACAGCAAACAGTAGCAATCACAAGCAAATAGTAGATCGTCAGAATTCTCTCACCTGTGGTCCTCGTTAAATTGTTGTATAAGCTACTGGAAGTCCGGGAATTGATCTATTTTCCTATGAAAGGAAATAACAGAGATTTATTAGTGGATTATTTCTGTAAGAGAAGTCTTCTTATAATTTAAAGGTGTTGATCTCTATCGTCAGATATTAGACTAAGACCGTCATATTAATTACTGTATCGTTAAATAATTTAATTGAATCCTCATAGGTGTCTAATTATTCCGTATCGGTATTTGTCTTTTCTTTAAGTCCTACTTCTTTTAGTAGAAGATTTTTATTTATTAATTATTTGCCTGTCAACCTTATCTGTCTCTTAAATTAGTATTTTTATTGATTTAAGGGTATGTTCTAGTGTCTATACTTTCCAAAATTATAAAATCGTATGTCTATGAAGTTTAGATATATCAATTTTTCATTATACTTAAATTTTTATTTTTATTATAAAACAAACTAAGTTTAACAACATAAAATTATCAGTAATATTAGTTTTGAAACATTAATATCGATATTAGTAATAAATACATGTATAATAATAACAATCATCATCATACTATTAGTAAATAATAATATTAGTGACAAAAATAATAATAGTATTGACGATAATATAAATATAGTGACATTAACGTAAAAATAACAATATTAATAATCATAATGACTCGTGATGAAAATATCAATAATACTGAATACTATATTCAATAGTAATAATAATAGTAGTAATCATAATCATACTTATAGGGATAATAGTAACATTGACGTTGGTTTATTAAGAGTGTATACTGAATGATTTTCTAGTTTGTGATTTCTTATTTGTTTTAAATCCGATTTCATTGTATAAATAGTCAATTTGATAGTACTCGAACAGTACTTTCTAGTAGTGAAATTATTTTTCAAGAAAAGAGACTTGTACAATTTTTAAATTTATGAAACACATGCATAGGTTTCCAGTGAATCCTAATAATGGTAGTCAAAACTTGTTTTGATGATATCTAATTCCTTTCTAGTCCGTTTTCGACGAATAAATAGTCGTTTTCATAGTATTTTCTAAGTACAATCTATTAATGGTCTTAGTTCTATCAAACAAAGTCAGTAAGGGGGTGAAAAAGGAAAGAACATTTCGCTATTCTCGTGTAGATCTAATAGCAGTGTTTCCATTTTTGATTTCGCAATATCTAATTTGTTTCTTATCCGTTTTTAACAAATAAATAGTCAATTTCATAGGATTTTTCGTATTCTTTCCATTGGTGCGGTCGTTTTTGGCTTAAAACAAACATATCAATATAGTTTATTTGATCTTTTGAACATTTTTCTTTATTTGATTTCTTTTGGTTCCTAGTTTCCTAAAGCTTAGAGTTCTAACTTTCAAGTTCATGTTTCTATAATCCTAAATAATTATCTATCATCATTTTTTCAATTATATAACTTAAAACCATCATCTAATCCTCTTATCTATTTCTTTAGTTCACTCATAATTTGTAAAATTATTAATATGTATAATTTCTATGAATTGTTCATAATATTTTTCTTGTAATGTAAAGTTTCTAATCATGCCTTTAAAGCTTGTATTATCAAGTTCATGTTCATATAAAGTCTTAGGAGCATTAGACATGAATTTAGACTAGATTGGATGAAATTTGAGTCTTGTTTTGTACACTTTATTTCTAGATCCGAATTTACTATTACTATAATTATCATACTTCTAGTTGTTGTTTTTCCTTCTCAACTATATCTAAACATTTCTAACACATCAACCATCTATCCACTTGAATTCATCAATGGATTAACAACTTCTTTCAACCACATAACCTTTCTTCAATACTAAACAATTCATCCTAAAGTCTATACATAACTATAACAAAGATAGGTTGATAGTTTAGAACTTACCTTGGCTTGGAATGGAAAAAGGATTTTCATTTCCTTTTCTAAGCAAGAATCAAACCTAGATCAAAGATTAGATGATGAGTTCCTAACTAAATTAGAAGTTAACAACCTTAGCTATAATGAAAGTTTACTAATTCTTAGCAAATATTCTTACCTTGTTAGGCTAAGTTCCCACTTGAATCTTATGATAACCAAAACTTTTTAACTTGGTTTTTAGAAGTTGTTGGAGAGAGGAATTGAAGTTGTTGATGAGCTTAGTGTGTAGGTAGGATATGGAAGTAAGCTAGGGGTTTATGGTTGATCATACAAGGGTTTCTAAGCTTTCTAAGTTGAAGGTTGCAATGGAAAAAGAGAAAGAAAGAGGATGGACGCACTTATGTTTGTAGCTGTGTTTTTGGGGTGCTTTGTGGGATTTATGAGCTCAAATTGTAACTAAATTAAGCTTATATACATATACTAAGACTAGGCTAAGTTTTAGAGGCTAAGGAAAGGGTTTTGGGCTTGAAAAGTGCTCACAATTGCAGCTGGAATTTTCATACGATTTTGGCAAATTTGGATGACAATTTGACTTGTGTTTTGACAGATTTTTGTGGCTATCTTTGAGGGTCTTAATTGTGTTTGTTTGGTAGCTAATTAATGCTATTTATGTGCGTAAAATTAGGAGCTTAAATTGTGTAAAAATCGGGTCAAAATCTGTTGAAGTTTGAAGTTTGAAAATTTGAAATTTTTGGAACATTTCCTCTTGATTTTTGAACCGATTTTGGATCCAATTTTCTAATTAATTATTGATGTGTGAAGTGTCCATTTAAAGGCTCTCTATTGGTGTTTAATTAGTCAAAAATATCAGCTCATTGAAACCTAGGAATATTGCAAAAATCGGAACTCAATTTGGATATGTGTGCTGCTGTGTTTGTTGAATTTTTCCTCTGTTGCAGCTGTTAAGATTCGATTTTTGCAAAGATATTTGGAGTGGTTGTGGTTGTTTATCTAAGCTGGAATTCTCCTCATTTATTGTTGATTACATGTGGAGTGTTGTGGTTGGATTGTCGGTCAATTTCATTTGGAATTTAGAACTCAAATTCGGATCAAAGTTGGGTATGAAGCAGCCGAAATTTGCCTTGCTGCTGCTGCTGCTTTGTTTTATGTGCTCTGATTTCCACCGAGCAATGCTGTGCGTGTGGAAGGTGTGTGTGTGGGATGCAGCTTGTCCATGCGTGCTAGCCAGCTGCTGTGCGTAGGTGAGGCTGCTGCTTGCGCATCTCTTGCTGCCGTTGACGTTGATGCTGTGCGTGGAACTGCAGCGGCCCTCAATTCCAGCATTTGTGAATTCATTTCTTTGCGTGGGAACACTTCTACTCGTCTGCTCCTGCTGCTTCCTAGTATGTGAATTTGGGCTGCAGCGCATGGGACAAATTGCACCGATCCTCCTACTACTTCAACATGGAATTTGTGGCAGAATTCTTCTTTTGCTCTCGTGCTTTGCATCTGTCCGTGATTATTGATTTGCATCGTTTGTTTCCATTTCATTTATTTATTTGTTTATTTTTATTGATTTTCTTATTAATTATTTAATAGTTATTAACTAAAATATTTTTGCTAATATTAAATTATAAACGTATATCTATAATTATTACGTATAAGTTTTATCGAGCTAAAATTATCTAAGTTACTACTAAAACTCTAAATTATTTATATTTCCAAAATTTTTGTTTAAAGTTCATATGATTAATTATTTTTAGTATTTTAACTTACGTGATTATATTTTTCAAGTTTATTAAGTTAAGAATCAAGTCCTAATAAATTCAGAATTTCATAACAAGTATAACAACAGGTTTGAAATTTTCATTTTAGATCTAGATTAGTAATTATTGCTCAGTATTAGTATCTATTATGTATTTATAATCTTAGTATTTCCTCTTTGAATTATTGTTCTATACAGATAAGCCCTATTAATAAACTGTATCTTACTGGTTTTGAAATTTAGAGCTACTTTTAATTATATCTTGAATTATTAGTGCAAGATACGAAATCCCGTTTTTGGTATCTATTAAGGTCAAAGAGATTTTTATTCGGGTTTTTCAAGCTACAAATGAGTTTATTGCATTTCATAGATCTATTCTAAGATTTTTGTTGAATCACATATTTCGTATTAGTTTCACATTTGCCAATTTGTTTATTTTCTAATTCTAAAATTATTGAATGTTATATTGGCAACTCAGGATTTTAATTTCCAAAATCTCTAAATCTTTTCATTAGAATATTAGTGTAATTTAATTATTTATTTAAGATCTAGATTCTTAGATATTGATCTATTTTACCAAATATTGTGTTTTATTGTATAGGAGCTATTTATACTAATTTGTTATTAGCAACCTATTTTTATCTAGGGCTACTCAATATTGTTAATAGATAGCTTGAACACTATTATTTCATTATTTAACAAGCGTAGGATTTATTTTTACGTATTGAACTTAAGGAAAAATGATTCAGTAATTTATATTAACGATTGGTTTATCGTCGTTTTATAAATTATTTGACATCATAGAAGTTACAGTTTTATATTTCGAAATATTTTATTGGTAACGGTTTTAATCTTTCTAATTATAATCAAATTCATTTATACTTTAACGTTTTTAAATCGAGAAAGATTTGGAGTGATTTTTACTACTTGTTCCAATTAATCAATATAATTCTATATTACATTTTTAGTATTTGTCATACTCAAGTTACGTAAAATATGGGGGATTACAGTTAGCCACATTTGAATATGATCTATTAAATTTAAATTGGTGCCCCTAATTTTTCTAGCGGTGTTTACCTTTTAAACGTCGCCAAATTAAT
The DNA here is from genome assembly GCA_024138025.1 of Combretum micranthum. Taxonomy (NCBI): domain Eukaryota; kingdom Viridiplantae; phylum Streptophyta; class Magnoliopsida; order Myrtales; family Combretaceae; genus Combretum; species Combretum micranthum. The sequence continues at coordinate 175,930 of JAMXBD010002520.1, forward strand.
CTACGATGCACCTTTCGTGACGTTTATTAGCCATGTTTATTAAATGTGGAAAAATTTATTTAGTGACGTTAATTCTGTATGTAGCGATGTTTATTAAACGTAACTAAAGACCATTTATTTGTAGTGCAAACACACACTGGTGAGCAATGAATGTGAAACACAAGTGAGTGGTATTGCTAAAACAAGTGAGGTTAAGAGTGTTATGAATTCGAAATAGCAACTACTTGTACTTATGTACAAGGATGTTTACTTTTCTACTGACGAGCTTAACTAATCTATTCCTAGCATGTTTGTGTCCTGGTTATAGGAATTTTATGATTTATTTCGTGAGGATATACCAAGTGGATTTCCCCCTTTAAGAGGCTTCGAGCATCAAATAAACTTCCTTTCTGGAGCTTCAATTCCCAATAAGCCAGCGTATCGAGCAAATCCTAAAGAGACGAAAGAGATACAAGGGCAAGTTGATGAATTGATAAGAAAAGGGTCCGTGAGAGAGAGCCTAAGTCAATGCTCAGTTCTGATAATTCTTGTGCCAAAAAAAGATGGAACATAGTGCATGTGCGTGGATTGTCGAGCAGTCAACAAAATCGCGGTAAAGTATAGATACCTTATCCTAGACTTGATTACATACTTGATGAATTGCATGGTGCATGTTTGTTTTCTAAAGTTAACTTGAAAAATAGATATTACCAAATTCACATGAAAGAGGGAGATGAGTGGAAAACCTCTTTTAAAACTAAGTATGGTCTTTATGAGTGGACGGTAATGCCATTTGGGTTGTCAAATGCACTAGCACTTTTATGAGATTGATGAATCATGTTCTGCATGCTTCTGTTGTGAAATTTGTTGTTTACTTTGATAATATTCTAGTTTACAGGAAAGATTTGGATGAACATTTCCAACATTTGCATGATGTTTTGAATGTTTTAGGGGAAAACAGATTGTATGCCAATTCAAAAAATGTACTTTTTGCGTGGAATTCGTTTTTTCCTTTAAGTTTGTTGCGAGTGCAAATGGAATTTCTATTGATGAAGATAAGGTAAAGGCTATTAGGGAGAAACCAACACCTAGAAACGTGAATGAAGTTAGAAGTTTTCACGTTTTAGCAAGCTTTTATAGGAGATTTGTAAGAGATTTTAGTTCTATAGCATCTCCTTTAAATGATCTTGTTAAGAAGATTGTGGAGTTTAAGTGGACTGAAAAGCATGAAAAGGCTTTTAACAGTTTGAAAGATAAATTGACTAATGCTCCTTTGCTTGCTCTACCTAATTTTGATAAAGTTTTTGAAATTAAGTGTGATGCATTGGGAAAAGGTATTGGTAGTGTTTTGATGCTAGACTCTAAGCCGATCACTTATTTTAGCAAGAAGCTCAGTGGTGCAGCATTGAGTTATTGACATATGATAAGGAATTGTATGTGTTGGTGAGGACATTATGAACATGGCAACATTATCTATGGCCATAGGAGTTCATCATTCATTCAGATCGTGAGATCTTGAAGTATTTGAAGCCCTAAGGTAAACTGAACAAAAGATATGCCAAGTGGTTGGAGTTCATTGAGACCTTTCCTTATGTGATCAAGTACAAGCAAGGCAAAGAGAACGTAGTGGTTGATGCACTATCAAGAAGTAGATTTGAGGACGAATCTTCTTGAGAAAGGAGGGAATGATGAGAATCAAGTAGCAACAAGTCCAAAGGAAACAACTAAGCTCAAAGATCCATTACAAGATATTGGAGGACCAATGACTAGAGTAAGATCAAACTGGCTATATGAAGCTCTACATGGATTGATTCAAGAGATTGTAGCTAACCAACAGAACTCTAACACAACAAATAACCTTGTTAATTTTGCTAGAAATGGATGTTGAATACAAAAGCTATTATCCTAAGTTCAAAGAACACTGGTCTTCATCGCGGATCTATGCCCCACCTCTAATGCCGTCGAAGTAAGATTTTATCTTACCTTAGGCCGCCAACATTCAACCATCCTTCAAAGCGAACAATAGCCAAATTTTAAGCACTGACAAGTAAGTCCCTTGTGTATGTTTTAAAGGCCACCAGCCTTGGCAATGTAGGCCGCCGGTTTTGGGCCGACTTAGGGCTTATCCGAGTGACTAATCATATTTCCTCTTATTTTTCTTGGTTTGATTGTTATCTAAGGCTATTTTGAAGCCTACATGAACCCTATGTGTAGATGCTATCAGATAATAGTTGAATGACATATTTTGAGATTTTTCTTACAATTGTGAGGATTTTCTCTTACTTCTTGAGAAAGAACTAAATCTGATTTATTCAGCATAAAAGCTTGGGGAAATCTACCTTGATAACTTAGGTTCCAATCGATAGGTTTTGTTAGGGTTTGGTTCCGCTTCTTGATAACATTGGTTCTAATCGACAGGTTTGGTTAGGGTTACGTTCCTATCACTTGTTTGAAGGTGATCATAGGATTCTAATGCATCATCAAGCGTTAGGTCTTAGGTTTCATATACCTAAGGTTCTAGATTCGCATCAGTAGAGGCCCAAAAATCTGCATTAATTAAAACGGCAAGTAGTAGCTCGAATAAACTACATTTCAATAGCTATTAGTAGCCTGAAGGAACTATAAAATCTTATTTGCCAACTATGGTCTTTTATGGCCCGAAACACCTAACCCTGAATGGAGGGTATAAATTTATTTAACATATGGTTTTCGGTTAATCATGTGTATTGTTTGCTCACATGTTTGTTGCATCTCATACTCTTGTTTAATTAACTTATTTGATTATTGGTTATACAAGTACTTTATTATGGAAATATTCTCACTTAGCAAATAAGCTTATGCCCCTTTAGATATCTTTTATAGCTACCCTATTTGTGGTTGAAGCCTCAAGGATATTTCTCATAGGTAGTGCCCTTTTGGCATCAAGGAGCTTTTGATAGAAGTTATAAAAGTACATTCGGACTTCTAAAGAAATCTCATTGTGTTTATTTTGAAGAATTTGTTAATGAACATAAGTATATTTTTTTATGGGGTATGCCCCCTTTGGTTATGTAAGACTTCGTATGTTTTGTACTAAGTTGTAATGTTATGATTTCCATTCTTAATCATGATTATGCATGTCATCTTAAACTGCTTGTTTCAGGGTATGTTTCTTTATGATCATAAAAGTACGCCTTACACCTGGGATCAAAGCTTTTAAAAAACTAAGGTAGTCATACTTAAACTTTACTATTGAATGTGGCGAGTTGTCACGTTTAGGGTACTCTTTGGGGTGTGTCAATTTTTATCACAAACAAGAGAAATCCATGTTTTGTAAAGTAAACCGTTAAATGAAGTTATGAAATATGTATGAGATATTTACAATTTCAAAATAAATATCAAACCATGATTATTAGTTAAGTTTTAACTTTACAAAATTCTAGAAAAGAGATTTTATTACAAGTCCAAAAGTTGTTTTTCATAAAGTTCAACTTTTCTTTTTTCCAATGGAGATTATTTTAATAAAAATTATGTTATTAAGCAACATCACTAAGATCATGCATGTATCTTGAACTATTACTATTACTATATGATTTCTAAAAGTGAAAGTATTTTATGCTTACCTTAGAGAGTCCAAATGAAGTAAACTTTGTAAAATTTTGAAAAGGATTAAAGTCTGGAACTTCTTAATGTAATATATTCCATGAGATTTCGAGACTTAAATGATCCTAAATTTAAAAAAATAACCTCAGAAATGGATAGAGCATTTGAATTAGATAGAAAATGGCTACTCATATTTAGAATTCCAAGTTAAAATGAGCAAGTTATGGCCGTTTTAAGTTGAAACCTTCACAATTGGGAAAAATGATGCAAATAGAATAAATAAAGTTAGAAACTTAAATAGAACCTACATGAAATTTTTGAATATATATATATATATTTTTTTACTTAAGTGATGAAGAATTTAATATATCATTTCTAGAGGACTACTTTGATTGAAGTTTTTCAAGAAATGGCTAAGTGAGTTTTTCCTTTATGCTTACGTATTATTGTATATACTTGTAGAGTAGAGCACTAGTTTATAAGAAAAGATAAAAATGGTTTACATGTGGAATATCATGGGAAATATGTATGTGATTCACTATGCTTGATCAATAAACAATAAGTATATCGAAACTCGAACGGCTGGTTTATGTGCTTGCTTCCATGATTATGATGATGTGCATGTAAATATTGGATAATCACCTTAAATGAAAAGTAATTGCGGAATGCAAATTCCTTTTAATAAATTGATCATGCATTGTCATCTCGTGAGTCACATTTGCATTTTGCTACTACTCCTCTACATAGGACTAGAAAGGTAAGATAAAAAGCTACTTCATGAGGAACTAGAATGTTTGAGGAATACGGCCTTATATAATAGCCATATAGGATCGATCGCTTTGGGTAAGGTATCCCGGGAACTAGTGATACAGTCGATTGGAACCCTAAATCGCACACAATTTCATATGGTCAGACAGACCCATCGAAAGCATTCTCTAACCCTTGATATGAAGGGCATAAATCTATTCAAAATCTGATTTTCGGCTAATCGAATGTACTTGTTTGATCATATAGATGTTGGATCTCATATGTTCGTTAACAAACTTGTTTGTTGTTATTTTGTTATTTTTCATAGGGAATTATCTCATAAGATAGTTGTGCTTGTACTCCAACAAATTTTTGTCATCACAAGAGCACTTGTTCTTGAACCCAAGGTCCCTTTTTACTCAGGTGAGGCTTGGCTTTTGGGATGGAATTCTACTTGAAGATTGTAGAATAAATTTCCTTTAAAATCTCTTAGTTTTAAATTTATTTTGTTTCAAAAGGACTATGATAGTATAGCGATATTTTGGAGAATTTAACAAGGGAATGCCCCTATGATGATGTAATACTTTTTAATTATTAAGTTATGAACAATTATGTTTAATATTTCTTGTTTGCCTCTTTATTGCTATCATTTTAAGCTACTACTCCATCAATATCTCCTATTGTTGTGAAAGGTACGTCTTGCAATGATGTCGAAGCTTTTGTATGACTAAAGGAAGTCATTCCTAAGATTTAATATCATATACAGTAAACTGCTATGTTTAGAGTACCCTTTGAGGCATGACATTGCTCATCAAACTTGTTTAACCAATTTAGTGTAACTCAACATGGTTATGTGGTTAATTATGCACTTCTTCTTCTTCTTCCTTCAATAAAAAAAATAAAAAAATAAAAGCTTAATCTAACTAATTAAAATTTACAGAGATGATGAACAAAGGAAAAGGACTGTTGCACCAATCTAGAACACCTCAGGAACAGCTAAGCTAGTTTTCTTAGTTATAAAAGTGTCACTCTCACTTGATTGTCGCTTACACACTCCTAGTGATGGAGCTAGCTTACCTTCTTAAAGCTGTAATCATATCTATATCACAAATGCTCACACGTCATGTCACGACTCTAATATGGGGGCCTAACAGGATTTATCTAAAGCCATCATATCACGTGTGCACCCGTAACATGAGAGCCGTCTTGTATGTCAGAGTATACAAGACTCTATTTATTTATAAATATTTATTCTACAAATGATATAATTATTACAGTATTTCAACTATGGAATTTGATTTTCAATTTCCACCAAGATCGCAGAGAATCGGTATCCCCCACCAATAGTGAAATTGGGTTTCCAAACTACAACATACAAAATTTAAAATTCAGCTAATTTACATTCTAAGTTCACCATATCCATATTTCTATCTTCAATAGAGTTTGCTGGAGAAGCTCTCTTCACACATTCCTAGCCCAATCCCAGCTAGTAATAATCCTGCACAAAGAAACTGTTGGGGGGTGAGCGAACCACGGGCTCAGTGAGATAACCTGACCAGACCACATCAAACAATAGCAACCAAGTATAATTATCAATCATATGTAATGCAACAATCAATCATATGCACATTACAAGCTTGGATGATCTAGAATCCAAAACAGGATGAAGATTTACGCCCTCTTCATCGGGGTTGAAGGAACCGATCTATGGCCCACCTACCCAGGAGAAACAGAGAACATAGGAATAACAACACTCAGTTGCTTCACTCAATTTCCTTTTGGAACAAAGAGACTCCATTAAGTGTTAGTCATTTCAAAGCGATACCATGGGCGGCGTCCTTCATTTTCCAGTTAGTTCCCATGGAACCGACAGAACAAAGGTAAGCTTGCGTAGAACTAATAGCCTTTTGCCTAGAAAAACCAAGCATTACCAGAGAACCGAAATACTAACACGTAGTAGGCTGCCACATCTCCATATGCAGTTTATGCAAATCGTGCAATGCATGTCCATTTTATTTATAGTATCGTCAGTTGTTAATCAAGTTTAAGGCGATCATACAATTTACAGACAATCAGCAACATATTTCATACAATATTTAACATACAATAGGATTAACGCTTATATTATGATAATTTGCCTTTCAATCATACACCACGCATCATGCAGTATCCCAATCCCGCATGCATATCAATTGAATATAATATTATTACAAGTGCAACTATACTACAAGCACAAACAATGTGATAAAGTCAAGTAACTCACCTGGGTTCCTCGCTAAGTTGTTGTATAAGCTACCAGAAATCCGGGAATTGATCTATTTTCCTATGAAAGGAAATAACAGAGATTTATTATTGAATTATTTCTGTAAGAGAAGTCTTCCTATAATTAAAGGCACTGATTTTAATCGCCGAATATTAGACTAAACCCATTACTTAATTATTGCATCGTTAAATAATTAATCATTTTAGATACCCAAATATTCCGTATCGATGTTTGCTATAGTTTTTTATTAATTGCTAACTATATTTTTATTCAAGGGGTTTGTCTTTTCTTAATTTCTACTGCTTTTGATAGAAGATTTTTATTTATTAAATCTTTGCTCGTCAACCTTATCTGTCTCTCAAATTGGTATTTTTATTTATTTATTTAAGGGTATGTTTTAGTATCTATATCTTTCAAAAGTTATAAAAATTGTATGTAGATATATCAAATTTCTATTATACTTCAGTTTCTTTCTTATTGCAAAACAAGCTAAGTTTAATACTACAATATTATCATTAATATTAGTTTTGAAATGTTAATATCAATATTAGTAATAAATATAGGTATAATAACAACAATCATCTTCATATTATTAGTGACAAAATAATAGTATCGATGTTAATATAAATATAGTAGCGTTAACGTGAAAATAACAGTATTAATAATCGTTCATGACTCGTGATGAAAACATCAACAATATTGAATACAATAGTAGTAATATTAATAGCAATACTTATAATCATACTTATAGAAATAACAGTAAAGTTGATGTTGGTTTATTAAAAGTGTAAACTGAATGATTTTCTAGTTTGGGATTTCTTAAGCATTGATTCTTATAGAAAAGGAATTTTTATTGTTTAATTCTTTTAATTTTCTTTTGATTGTATATTATTTTAGAGGATCTCTTTTAAGCCTTCATTCATATCCTAAGTTCATTCATAATTTATAGTGGTATTAATATGTGCAATTTCTATGAATTGGTTCATAATACTTTTCTTGTAATGTAAAGCTTCTAATTATGTCTTTAAAGCTTGTTTTATCAAATTTCATGTTCATATAAGGTCCTAAGGGCATTAGATATGAATTTAACTAATTTAGATGAAATTTGAGCATGGTTTTGGCTTATTTCTTCCTAGATCCGAATTTACTATTCCTAATTTTATAACTTTTATAAGTTGATATTCTTCTTAGCCATCAACATTCAAGTATTTCTAATACGAAAAGAACTCATCTACTTGAATTTTTTAATTGGAATAATCATTTCTCCTAATCACATAATTTTCCTCTAATGCTAGACATTTCAACTGAATGTATATACACATGTATAACAAAATAGGATGATAATTTAGGATTTACCTTGGCTTAAAGTAGAAAAGGATTCCTATCTCCCTTCCTTAAGGATCAAACCTATACCAAAGGTTGATTAGTGAGTTTCTAGCTAAATTATAAGCTAGCAACTTCAATTAAATTCTCTTACCTTGTTGAGCTTGAGTTCTAGCTTGGATCTATGGTAAACCAAGGCTATTTGGATTGGTTTTTGATGTTGTTTGAAAGAGGGGATTGATGTTTTTGGAGGTGGTTGATGCTTGGATAATATATATGAAGTAGGGTAAGGTTTATATTTGCTTTAGAACTCCTCAAAGGTTGTCTAAATGGATGAACATACAAGATGAAGAGGGGTGGTCGTATTTTTCTTTGTAGCTATGTTTTTGGAGAATTTTATGAGAGTTATGAGCTCAAATCGTGTCTAACTTAAGCTTATATACATATATTAAGTTTAGGTTAAGTTTTAGAGGCTAAGGAAATGGTTTTGGGTTTGGAAAATATTCACAATTGCAGCTGGAAATTACATACGAATTTGTCAACTTTGGGTTGCATGTTTTGACAGATTTTTGTAGTTACTTAAAGGATATTTATGGGGTTTGTTTGCTAGCAAATTAAGGCTATTAATAGTGGTTTATTTGGTTATCTATAATACAAGTAGGCTAAGAAAAATCGGAGCAAATGAGGGTTATACTTTTTTTTTGGAGTGTTGAAACAAGTTTGAACAAATGAGCAATAAGGGAAATATATGAAATTCGTGGTAGCTTTTTGGGGCAGATTTTTGAGTTGTGTTTGGGGAGAATTTGAGTTGGTTTTACAGCCAACTTAAGCTTATATATGTATACAAATGTTAGGCTAAGATTTAGGTGCATAGGAGGGTATTTTGGACTTGAAAAATGTAGATTTCTGCTGTTGTTTTCTCGGGTGGAATTTCATGCGAATTTAAAGCGAATTTTGGATGAATTTATGTAAGATTTGTGGCTGATTTCCAAGGGGTATTAATTGTGTGTGTTTGGTAGTTAATTAATTTTTCTTGTGTGTGTAAAATAAGGTTCATGTTGCAAGAAAAATTGGGTCAAAATCGTGTGAAAACAGAGGTCAAAAATCAACTTTTCTGCTGCTGTTTTGTTTGCTGTTTTTTCCATGTTGGTTTACATTAATTTTTGCTCAGGTTTCTCTTATTGTTTCCTAGCTAATAAATGGTGAATAAAGTGTCCATATAGAGGCCTACTATTGGTGGTTGTTTGGTCAAAAATCTCAACTCAAGCTAAGCCTATAAGTTTATCAAAAATCGAGCTGGAAGGTGTGAATGTTGCTGTTTTGTTTTGGGATTCTCCTCTGTTTCCAGCTGCTGTTTGGTGAATTTTTCAAAGCCAATTGGTGTTGATTTGGTTGATTATTTGAGTTGTAAGCCTTGGCATTTAATGTTGATTACATGTGGTTTATTTTGGTTGGATTTCATGTCTTTTTCATGTTGAATATTAGAACTCAACTTTGATCAAAGTTGGATGAAAATGGAGTGCTGCAGCAGTGAATTCCAAGCTCTGCTGCTGCTGCTCTGTTTTCAACTTTGAGGGCTCTGTTTCCAACTGAGCATTGCTGTGTATGTGGAAGTGTGTGCGTTAAAATTCTGGTGGCCTTGTGTGCGTGGATGTACTGCAGCTGTCTGCAGCTTTCCATTTCCAGCGTGAAGTCCACTCGTTATTTCAATTCCAGTAGTTGTCTCCGTGATTTCTCACCGCTTGTGATTTGTCCACATGGAGCAGCTGCAGTGTGAAGGTGGTTTGCGTGTCCTGCGCGTGGAGCTAAGGACTCCTCCTGCATCCTCTGCTTCGCTGCATCGTTGAAGACTCTGCAGCCGACACCTTCTCTATAGCAGCTGTTTCCAATCGGTGATTGCAAATTTCCAGCGTGGATGTGAAGCTGCAGCGGTCCTCATCTTCCGATTCCAGCGTTCATGAATTCCCTATTGCGCGTGGAAATTTTGCTTGGAGTGTGCCTAAGCTCCTCCGCGCGTGGGAATTACAATGTCGAGTCTGCAGTTCGTGAGTTCCTAATCGTGCGTGGTGCTACGTTCAGCTTTCATTTTCATTTTATATATATATATATATATATATTTAGATTCTCCTCTGTTCGTGATGTACTTCCAGCGGTGGTTTTCATATTATATATATATATATATACCTATTAATCGATTTGTTTATTATTTGCTTAATAATTAACAACTTAAAATATTTTAGCAAACATTAATTTCTTTTTTATATTTTATTTTATTTTATTTTTTTAAACGTATATTTATTACTATTATACACAAGTTTTATCGTAATAGAATTTTCTAAGTTCCTATAACAATTCTAGATTGTTTATGTATACAAATTTTTAGTTTACATGATTAATTATTTTAGTAGTTTAACTTACGTGATTAAATTTTTCAAGCTCAATAAATCGGATTTGGAATCAAGTCTTAATAAATTAAGAATTTCTTAACAAATATAACAGCGGGTTTGAAATTTTTATTTTATGTCTAGATTAGTCATCATTGATCGGTGTTGATATCCATTATGTAACTATAATCCTAGTAATTCCTCTTTGGATTATTGTTGTACACCGATGAGTACTGTTAATAGATTATATTTTATCGGGTTTGAAATTTAGAGCTACTTCTAATTATTTCGTGAATTATCAATTCAAGACACGAAATCTCGTTTTTGGTATCTATTAAGGTCGAGGAAATTTGTATTTGGGTCTTTCAAGCTACGAATGAGTTTATTACAATTCATAGATCTATTCTAAGATTTTTGTTGAATCATATATTTTATATTAGTTTCACATTTGCCAATTAGCTTATTTTATAGTTATAAAAATTATTAAAGGTTTGGCAATTCCAGATTTTGAGTTCTAAATCTCTAAGTCTTTTGATTGGAATATTAGTATAATTTAAATATTTATTTAAGATCTAGATTCTTAGATATCAATTTATTTTTAATCTTATCGTATCCTTTGTAATTCTAATGATTTATCTTTAGTCTTTATTTTATAATTTGTAAGTTTCAAAAATTAATCATCTGTTATTGAGACTTAAATTTAAGGTTAATTGTGATTTCTTATTGAACTGTTGATCCTTTTTCCAAATATTATCTTTTACTGTATAGGAGTTTTCCTACTAATTTGTTAATAACAACATATTTTATCTAGGCTACTTAGTATTGTCAACATATTAGAAATAGTTTGAACATTATTGTTTCATTATTTAACAAGTATAGGATTTGTTTCCTAAGTATTGAACTTAAGGGAAAATGATTCAGTAATTTATATTAATGATTGAGTTATCGTTGTTTTATAAATTATTTGAGATCATAGAAGTTACAATTTTGTATTTCGAAATATTATTATTATATATATATATATTATTTTTTTTTTTTTGGTAACGATTCTTAATCTTTCTAACTATAATCAAATTCATTCTTTGACATTTTTAAATCGGGAAAAATTTAGAGTGATTTTTTTACTACTTGTTCCAAATATTTTATATAATCAAATATTACATTTTTAGTATTTGTTATAATTAAATTACGTAAAATTTGGGGGATCACACGTCACCGCCAAACCCCACACCCATCCTCCACAAACATCTTTGTTTGCCGCAAACCAACTCCTCCACTAATCCAATTGAAGTTTCATGAGATCTTCATGTCTACCCTCAATTCCACTATGATCGAAGGAAAGATCATATCTTAAGTCAAATTCAAAGGTAGTAAGTTATCCAAAGGCAAAAGTGTCATCAGAGTCAAGTTCGATAAAGTCAACATGGATGTCAAAACCTCATAGAACAAATACCTTGCTGCAATACACATAAATAAATGGTGCTGATTTGCAAGTGGTGTGAAGAAGAA